>RSEE01000206.1:0-16373 GCA_003971905.1 Moniliella sp. 'wahieum'
AAGATGGTGCGGCGGCCGTGGTGAGTTACTTTCCGTTCTTCTTCTGGTTCTTCGTCGTTTGCCACATCTCTTCTCTTCTTCTTCTTCTCTTCGGCCAAGAATACTTCTTCTTCTTCTTCTTCTTCTTCCCCGTCGCCGCCTAAATCGGCGTGGACGTGGGAGAAGTGCGACGAGCCTGCCCATGCGTCTCCTGGTACACTTTTGGCCCGAGCTGAGCTACCAACTCATCACGTCGTTCGTACAAGGTCTCGCGTCGATCGCAGCGCCTTTGGGGACACGTACATTCTCGCCTTTATCAAGCTTCGTACCGCAAGTCCACGATCCCACCTACTCACCTGATAAGGACGGGGAAGTGTACTTGCACTGGTCTGCTCTATGCGGCTCTGATGTTTGTAGGCTCCTTGACATTCTCCATCTTGGCCTCCCAAGCGCTCATGACAGGCCGTAAAATTTGCTGCCAAATTCGCGCTAATCCTCATCACGGAAATTATGACCAAGGCTCTGCGTCCGTCTGCGCTCGGCGGCGCCGCTCCGCCCCACCCCCGCTACGCTTCTACGGACGATACGACGCCCACTGAGGGGGAGGGGAGCAAGCCGATCCCGCGCCTACCGACGGTACCACTCCCACTGGCGCTGAGACCGACGGACCTCACTGGACGTGCGACCGATGGCCAAGTAGTCAACCTAATCAGTGGACGTATTCAAAGTATCGGAAGTATGTGCGTACTTGCACTTCATTTTCCCGCAGGCGCCGACGGAGGTGGTACTTTCGCTGTACTTTTTGATTCGGTTGATTGGTTGGTCGGCTCGTCGGGCTGATGACGGTCGTCGTCATGATGCCACTCGAATTTTACTTGTCGGCCTGGTTCTTGGATGCTCAGAAGGACTGTTGGCTGTCACGGATCAACGTCTCGACTTGACTGAAGTCTTGGCGGCTATGAAGACGGTTAAGTGTACGTCCAATCTTATTCCTCACCCCCTCCTAGCTGTCCTTTTCTCTTTCTTTTTCCCCTCTACCATATCATACCTACTAACCTTACCCATGCCACTCTGCCGCACCACCCCCCCCCCCCCCCCACCTCGACACAGTTTTCGCATGGGAATCCTCCTTCTCGCAACGGCTCAACCAAATCCGGAAAGTGGAACTCAAGTACTGCGTCGGAGAGTGGTACTGATGATGCTGCAGCTGGTCAGTTTCCGCGCCACACCCGTCCTAACTACCGTCATTGTATTTGCCGTTCACACCCAAGTCTTTGGCCAACCCTTGTCGGCCGAAGTCGCGTTTGCCTCGTTGGCTTACTTTGCTGTACGTACTCTTCCTCTGGTCGGATCGGGTCTACTTTCTTTTCTTTTCTCTGTTTTGTCTTTTGTTTCTCTGGTTTCGCGTTGGGTGCCCCACCTTTCCCCTTCTGCTCTCCTCTCTGGTCCTTGGCTCTCCGGTCCGTGGGGAGACGAGGTGGGAAGGGGAGGAGGTGGGATGGGGGACGGCAGCGAGACGCGAAACGAGAAACGAAAGACGAGAGACGAGAGAGAACAACGAAGCAGTCCACTAACCCTTCCGAACCCTCTACTTTTTTGTTTTCGTTTTGTTTTGCTTTTTTTTCTTGCCTCACAGTTGCTCAAAGATGGCCTGGAAACCATTCCGAACCAACTGCCGTCAGTGTTGGGCGCGCTGGTGTCGGTGCGGCGGATCAACGAGTACCTGGGCGAAGAAGAGACGACCAAGTACGACCAGCTCCTCTTCCCTGACGGCGCGGACAATGACAATGACATTGACTCCGACACGGACTTGGACGGCCTGGATCCCACCATGTCCCTGAGCGACCGCTTGGCCTTGCCCGGCCGTGCTGGTGCCGAGCGTCCCTATGTCGGCTTCCGCAACGCGAGCTTTACCTACTCGACGGACGCTGCGGCCGCTTCGGATTCGAGTGTGTTCCAGCTGAAGGATTTGACGATCAGTTTCCCGCCCGGGCTGTCGATTGTGGTGGGTCCTGTGGGTTCGGGGAAATCGTCGTTACTCCTATCCTTGTTGGGTGAGACGCGTCGGCTAGCGGGACAAACGTACTTGCCTGCGCCGATTGCGCGAGCCTTGGTCCCGATCGAAGCGGATGGGTTATCGGATACAGTGGCGTATGCGACGCAGACGCCCTGGTTGCTCGGCACGTCCGTTAAGGAGAACATTTTGTTTGGGCTGCCGTACGATGCGGCGCGGTACAAGGCCGTGCTGCGTGCGTGCGCATTGGAGACCGATCTGAAGATTTTAGAGTACCACGACGAGACGGAGGTGGGCGAGAAGGGCACAGCGTTATCGGGTGGACAAAAGGCTCGGATCGCTTTGGCTCGGTGCTTGTACTCGACCGCAAGGGTACTGTTGATTGACGATGCCTTGTCTGCCCTCGACGCGTCCACGAGCGAATACATTTACCCCACTACCTGCGTGGTCCGCTCGTGCAAGGCCGTACGATCGTCATGGTTACGCACGCTGTCGCGCTCACCCCTCCCGGGCGCCGCTCTCGTCGTGGCCCTGGAAGCGGGCAAGGTGGTGACGCAAGGCACGCCCGACGAAGTATTGGCCTCGGGCCTGTTCCGCTCAGAGATCCAGCAGCTGGTCAAGGAAGATGTGCAGCACCTGAACCAGTTCCCACCGACGATTGAAGAGCTGGACGAAGGTCAGCGGCGACAAGAAGCAGCGGAACTCAAGAAAAAGTTGGATAAGAAAGCCCAGTTTCAACAGGACGAAACGATTGCCAAAGGTGCCGTGTCGATGCGATCGTACTGGCTTTACTTTGCCAACTTTGGTAGTCACCCGACACTGGTAGCTCTCTTGTGGGGAACCGTGTTTGTCCTCTACTTTGCCGCTCAGGGCGCTAACATTGCCGCTACGGCCTGGTTGAAAAAGTGGGCGTCGCGCGACGACTTGGCCCAACAGACTCCCGCTTCGTCCTCGCTTCCGCATCCGCATCCGCAGCCACAGTCAACCCAATGATGAACTTTTTCGTTGCGCGCCTTGGACCCCGTTGCTGGGGGCTTCCACCTCGGGCGTCTACCCTGCGCCAGCGGTGGCCCTGACACCGACCAACATGGCGACCAACATGGCCACGACGATGACGACCAACATGACGACGACCATGGCAACGTCTTCTTCCTGGGCTGGAGCCGGATGGACGAGTCGACGCGGTACCTGGTGGTGTACGCGGGGCTATCGTTGCTGTACATTGTGCTGGACGGAGTGAAGCAGTTGGTCGCGCTGTCTGGGTCGGTGGTGGCGTCTGGGCGGATTTACCGGCGTCTGTTGCAGGCGATTCTGGATGCGACACCAGGCTTTCTTTGACCGTACGCCTGTGGGACGGATTATGAACCGGATGAGCAAGGATTTGGAAGGTGTGGACCAAGACTGTGCGGCAGACCTGATGTTTTTGGCCGACATGGTGATCCAGACGATGGCCATCCTGGCCATTGTCGCTTGGGGCGTGCCGTCGTTTGCCGGACTGACGATCTTTGTCTTCCTGGGGTACGGGTGGATTGGCGCACTGTACCTGACCAGTTCGCGCGACCTTAAGCGACTGGAATCGGTCCAACGTTCGCCCATCTACACCCTCATTGGCGAAATCTTATCGGGCAACGTGTTGATTCGAGCGTATGGCGATGCAGGCCGGTTCACACGCCACTGTATTCGGCTTATTGACCGTGCCAATCGACCATTTTACGCACTCTGGCTCGCCAATCGTTGGTTACAACTACGCGTCGACGCTTTGGCCGCCTTTATCACGCTCGTCCTCTCCATCTACCTCATTCTCGCTGACGACATGGACGCCGCCTGGCCGGGTTCATCCTTTCCTACGCCATCATGCTGGTCAACTGCGTGCTGTGGGTAGTACGTGTGTACTCAATGTGCGAGATCAACTTATCGTCGCTGGAGCGGATCGACGAGTACCTCGACCTACCTTCGGAGCGGTTGCAGGGTACCGAGCCACCGGCTTACTGGCCTAGCGATAAGGGCGACATTGTGATTGACCACCTGGGTGCGCGGTACAGCCCCGAGTTCCCACCCGTCTTGTCCGACGTTAGTCTCACCATCAAGGCCGGGGAAAAGTGGGCATTTGCGGGCGCACAGGTTCGGGCAAATCGTCCCTCCTGCTCACTCTCTTCCGGTTCCTCGAGGCGGAACAAGGTCGGATCCTAATTGACGGGTGGACATTGCGCAAGTGCCCTTGGCTACCCTGCGCAAACGTCTCACCATCATCCCGCAACAAGCCGATATCTTCCAAGGCACCGTTCGGTCCAATTTGGATCCCTTTAACGAGTATGACGATCTCGAGCTCTGGAACGCACTGGAACGCTGTCGCCTCGTCAGCCACGCCGAAGTGGTCGCTGCCACGTCGTCGCCTGCGTCTGTTGCCGCGGCCGCCCAGGCCGAACCTGAGACCGAGGCTCTCACTGCCACCGACCAAGATGGGGCGGACGACAGCGAAGCTGGGGCGTAGTGACGATTCGGAGTTTGGACATGGCGTGCAGCAGGGCGGGACGAACTTTTCGCAGGGCCAACGGCAACTGCTTGCTTTGACACGAGGGTTGCTCAAGTTACGTGACTCGCGTATCCTTATCCTGGACGAGAGCACAGCAAGTTTGGACGCTGAGACGGATGCGCAGTTGCAAGAGACGATTCGTACCGAGTTAGGCGGCGCAACACTCTTGACTGTCGCCCACCGTCTTCGCACCATTGCGGATTACTCCAAGGTGCTCGTACTGGATAAGGGCAAGGTGGTCGAGTACGCGTCACCGTATGCGCTGTTGCAAGATCCTACATCGTCGTTTTACGACTTGGCTCAGCGTAGTGGCGAGTTTGATCATCTCTTCCGTTTGGCACAGGCTGCTCATGATCCGCCTGCTCACGCTACCGCCATCACGGCTGTCCCTGACTCCAAGCCCACCCCGTCCCCCGATGCTTAAACCATCCTCTCCCTACTATGCTGACCCAACCCCTCCGATCCCCTTCTCCATCTCCGTCCCCATATCGATCTGGTTTCCTTTCCTTTCCTTGCTTTCCTTTCCCTTCCTTGCTTTCCTTTTCTTTCTTTTCTTTTCCTCTCTTTTCCGTTCTGTTCCCTTTCCTTTCTTCAATCCCATGCAAATGCACTTTTTGCTTGTGTCTGTGCCCTTTCGCTCGCCCAGCGGCTGGGAACGAACGGCACGGCGCCGTCGGTCTGTCTGTAGCTTGCGGGTCCGTCACGGGTAGTGGGTTCGGTCCGATTTAGAATTAGAATTGTAGCGACGCGTGAAGGCTCTGACCTGGAGACACCTAGTCTCCAAACCAGAGACGATCAGCGAGTAGTAATCAAGTAACGACGTGAGCGAGAAGGGGAAGGGGGAAGGAGAGGTGGTGGCGAAGAGGACAGAGCAAGCAGTGGAACAGGAATGTACATGTGGCCTGCTGGCCTGCGCGCGGCAACTCTAGCGTCTAGCTTTCACATCTACGAATCAGGCAAGGCACCGGTGGGTGACGTGGCAACAGAATCTATCGAGAAATGCATCTTCCATCTTCCCTCTTCCCTTCCCCCTTCGCTTCCGCGCCGCTTCGCATCATTGCTATAGACGGGATCATGAGCCAGCACGGCTACGTAGCGTACCGACACTTGCGCGTACCGACACTTGTTGGGGTGCAATGGCAGATTCTTCGATTGCAGTGGGGTTAGTTCCCGGGGGTTTTACGTTTAGGCTAGCACGTGTCGAGCAACGACTTGGTCACCAGCTCATACACGATCCGTCGTCGTAGGTACGGCATGGTGGCCCCCGTAAAGTTGAACTCGTCCTCGTCCTCCTCGTCGTCGTCGTCGTGGTTATCTTGCCCGTGCGTCGAGTCGGTCCACGAGAGCGGCTGGTCCGGGGGCGTGGCGCACCCTGTGCCCGTGCCAAATGGCGGGGGGAAGGGCTCGAAGGGATCGCGTCGGCTGAGCTGCTCGAGCGTGGCAATGGCAAACACGCCACAGTCGTACCCGTTGCGCTGGGAGGGGAAGTGAGGCGGGACATGGTTGCGCCAACCGAGTGCGTCGAGGTCGAGTTGCGGGCCACCACGTTTGGCCTGGTGCTCGGCAACGAGCCAGGCGCGCACGTGGTGGAAAAACGCAGGGTTGGGCGCATGCATCGAGTCGTAGTACTCGATCCGTCGTCGACGCATGTCCACACACCCTGCTACCCAGTGCGCATTGCCCAGGTTGACTGGGAACAGTACCTTGTCCAGCGCAAACACGTCCACCCTTCGCGTCCAGCGCGCGACGGCCGACGGGCCCTGCTGCGCAATCTTGGCATAGAAAAACGACGAAAAGACGTGCACGGTCCAGTACGCTCGCAGTGTGTACGGCACCTTGGCTGCTTCGCCACGCGCAGGCTGGGACGCCTTGGCCTTGGCTGCCTCGGTACGCAGCGTCTGCGCCTTAGTCGCGCGCTGCGCAATCAGCACGCCGTAAAAGTTAATCGACTCGTCGTTCAACCACTGTCCCGGGCGCAACTTGGCCACATCGTGCGCGGTCACCTGCGCACCGGGGATGCTGATCCGCAGCGTCTTGTCCGCCAACGCGGACGCGACGACAGCCTCGTGTGCAGGCTCCAGCTGTGCTGGGAACGGCGGTCGACCCAGCACGCCCCGTAACCGTTTTTTTCCGTGCCGCACGCTCGGAACGCAGCCGCGCATATTCTTTCGCCTTGCCCGCACTCGGCCCCACTGACGACACGGCGTCCCGCTCCCGCTGCAAAAAGTACTCGGCCGCACGGTGTTGGTAGTACTGCCCTCACCAAACCAAACAAAACAATAACACAAGCCAACAAACCCAGCCGTCATTAGACACCCACACACACCGAGAGAGAGACAGAGCAAGTGGGACAGAGGGGGGGAAACGTACCTCGTCCGTTCGCGCCGGAGCGCGGGGAAATGCTGCGGCTGGGGGGGCAAGTAGGCCGCTGGGTGTGGCTTCGTCGATGGTGCGCAAGACACGCGCACGTTTGAGGATGGCATCGAGGGTAGAACGGTGAGCGCGCGCGTCCCAGTGCCGCTGCGGCTGGAGCGTACGTAGCAGCTGCACCACCTGCGCCAACTTGGGGTTACGCCGTACCGCGTCGGTGGTACGTGGGCGCAGCGCCTGTCCATCCATCCATCCATCCATCCATCCATCCATCGATTCACCAATCCATCCATGCATCCATCCATCCGTCGGTCAGTTCGTCGGCGTTCGGGTTTTCGGGTTGCGTCGAGCAAAACGAGCAAAAGAGCAAGCAGACAAGAGACGTACAGAAGGGAGCGACAACATCGCGTCGGACCGGCGTGCATGATGAGCGGGAGAAGTAGCGTGACGAGAATAGGCGCTGTGGCGGACCAGCGTCGGCGCACGGAAGGGCACTTTGCGTGGACCTCCATTGGCCACCATGGAAGCAGCACGGGGCGGCGGCGCGACGGGCTCGGACCTCGGTTCGTTGGGGGCTGTCCAACCCAAACCCACCGACGAGAACCCATTCGCCGGCGCCGTCCAAGTCGCACTCGCATTCGCATTCAAACTGGCAGTCCCATTCGTATTGCTCGTCGTCATCGTTGGCGCCGTTCTGGGGGGGTGCGGGACGGCAGGCAAAAAGGAGGTGGGGGGACGATGCAAGGCTCTGGCACCAATTGCCGCCACGCGCGCTCTGGCAGATACGGACGCTGGTTGGCGTGCGACCGCACGCGCCAAAGGTGCCGGACGAAGGTGCGGGCGCAACGGCGGTGGGGCACCAGGGGCGGTGCGGGCGCAACAGGGCGCAACAGCACCGATCGGCGCCACGTCCAGTTTTCTTCTTCGGGGTCGCGTTCGCGTTCGGGGTCGGGCTGGAGATTGGGTGTGTCAGAGCGATCCACCTCAATCTCCATCTCCTCATGCTCCTCCTCTGCCTCGTTTTCGTCCTCGTCCATCGCTTCGTCGATGGATGGGTCTGGGTCTTGGGAGGACGTGCTAGCGACCGACGAACGCGAATGGGACGGTCCGTCTTCGTCTTGGTCGTGCGTTTCGGACGCGTCGTCCGACGAGAGGAAAATGACCGAAACGTCATGCTCACGGCCCCGTTGCTTGACCTCCTCGTTTTGGGCTTCCTCCTCCTCTTCTTCTTCTCTCTCCTCCTCACCTTCATCATCATCATCATCTTCTTCTTCTTCTTCTTCTTCCTCCTCATCTTCGTCTCCGTCCTCCTCGCTTTCGGCCGGACGCAAGAAGGCAGCATACTCTCCCTCCTCGGATCCATCGGGCACATCCTTCTCAGCTTGGTCGGAACGGACAAACGCATCGGTGCCGTCATACCCATCCGCCCCATTTGGTGCTTCCGACCCATCATCTGATCCATCCGACCCATCCGACTCATCAGACGAGACACCTGCCTCGCTCGTGGCAGCCTGAGCGCCATTCGCCGACCGATCGAGGGGTAGCAATGCACCCGCACCCACACCCGCAGCACCCAGCTCACTGCTCTCCTGCCCACCACGTACATGCGCCGCACCGGGTCCCTGCTCACGTGCCTCTGCCCGGTCGGCATCGGTCGCGTCCCCACTGGGCCCATTCGCACCGGGCCCGTTCGCATCGGACACGTTGGCATCACCCTCGTGCGCATCGGGCCCGTCCAAAGCGAGACGAAGTGTACCGGGACTGTGTGTTCCATCGTGCTTCCGTAGCTTCATACCTGCCTCTCCCTCTCCCTCTGCCTCCACCTCGCCCTCTGGCTCTCCCTCCGCCTCGCCCTCCCTCCCTCCCTCCTCCCTCGCCTCGCGCCAGCAGGAACGGGAGACAGAAGAAGGGCGCACGTGCGGCGCCTGCTCCATCGCGATCTCGGCCGAGGCTGAATCGGCCGTGGAATGCGCGGGTGGTACGGGACGCGTGGCGTCGTCGGCGTCGGCGTCGGCACGGGGCAGGGGTAGAGTAGCAGCGGCATAGAAGTGGGAAGGGGGATTGGGATCAGGATGGGGATTGGGATCAGGATGGGGATGGGGATCGGAAGGCGCGGGGGCGGTGTGTGGTCCAGTGCGGAGCAGGACCGGCGGGTTCGGGGGACATCGTAGGTGAAAGGTGGGGCACAGACGATGGTTCGGCCGTAGGAGCCTCGTGGGGTTGGTGTACAACAGGACCAGGCGCTTCCACCTCGTTGCGACCTTCAGTTTGCTCCTGTTCAGCTTCAGGCGCAAGTTGAGGTGCATGGGCAAAGTCAGGTTGAGGTGCAGGTTCAGGTTCAGGTTCAGGTTCCGGTCTGAGCTCGAGTTCAAGGTCGGGGTTGGGATGGGTCTGCGGCTGCAGCTCCGCAGCGGCGGAGGGAAGGGGGGCAGCTGGCTCGTGCGGGAGCAGCGGATGATGGGGTGGAGTCGAGCAAGGGGGGGTCGGCAGACGCTGCCTCGGGTCCGGCACCCGGGTCAAGAGCACCTGCTTTTCCTCCTCTTTCTCCTTCCCTTCCTCCTTCCCTTCCTCCTCCTCTGCCTTCTCCTCCACCACGATGTTGGATTGGGACTCGAGATCAGGTGGGGGATGGAGCTCAGAGTGCTGACCCTCACTAGCCTTCTGCTCCGATCCCAATGCAACCGACGATTGCCTCAATCGATCGGCCTCAGGCTTGGACTCAGAGTTGGGCTCGCCATTGGGCTCAGAATGGGCTCCGCTCTGGACTCCGCTTTGGACTCTGCTTTGGGCTCGTCATTGGGTTCGTCATTGGGCTCGGGAATGGGCTCGGGAATGGGCTCCGCTTCGGGCTGCGTTTCGAGCTCGGAAATGGGCTGCACATTATCCTTGGGCCCGTGTCGCGTGGGGGCGAAGGCTGGACAGAGGCAGCATAGGCAACAAGGCCAAAAACGCTTCTACTTCCTTTCGCTCCGTCTCATCGTCGTCCTGGGCAGACGGGGACGCATCCTTCGTCCGCTTGACCGCGCCATCGGCCAAGTGGTCCGGCGAGCGACGACGCTCTTTCCCCTTGCGACGTGTCGGACGCGGCGTTGCGGCTCTTGGTTCGTCCCCTTCTGAATGGGACGGCGGCAGGCTAGGCTGCGCGCTCCCCTCGTTTGCGTGGTGCCCAGGCGACGGCGGTGGCGGGGTCAGGTCCGAGTCGGTGTCGGTGTTGGTGTTGGTGTCGGACACGGCGTCGGCATGCGAGTCCGATGCAGACGCAGAAGCAGACGCAGAGGGAGGTGCGGGGGTGGATAGAGAGGCAGCCACATGGGGAGGGAGTGCGCCGGGGGAGGGAGGCCCGTGCCGGAAGCGCGTTGGGCATGGGCGGGAGGAGAGCATGCAGCGACGCGCTTTCGTCGGCGTCCAGCGCGTCGTGGGACACGTGGACAGACAGACGCGCGCGGCGCGTCGGCGGGGGAGGCAGCGCGGCGCCGGGGGGGGCGGGGCGCGTCGTTTGCGCGACGGGGCGGCTGTCGTCGTTGCCGCTTCCGTGGCAGAGCTGGTGGTGGTCGTTGGTGCGGATGGCGATGGCGATGGCGATGGCGACGACGACGACGACGACGACGACGGCGATGGCATCGCAACGATGGTGTTGGCGGCGCGAAGGCAGTGTCGGTGGGTCCCTCACTGGGAACCCACGCCAGCCGGATGACGTCAGCAGCACCAACCGCAGGATGAAATTGCAAAAAAGCGTGTTCCGCCCCCTTCCGCCTGGAGGCTCCTACGATCTAAAGGGCCGACCACCTCGGATGTGTGCGGCCCCCCATCCGACGGGGAGAAAGAACAGGTGGCCAACAGCTGCCCCGAGCGCATGCTAAGAAATAGCGTTGCCTGAGGCCAACTCACGAAGGATCCACACCACTCCGGCTGTGTTCGTCGGAATCACGCCAAGTCCCCGTCACACTTACACTCTTGCGCGCGTCTTCAAAAACGTCGGACTGTGGGGACAATAATCGCGAGTGGTCTAATACAACCAAGTACTGAACTTGGCAGTGGAAGGGAACAATTGGATCAGCCTCGTGCACGTCGAGTTGGCCCAAGAGCAGATGGTCATGCAGATTCTGCGAATACTTGACTGCTTTCCGCCCATGTCTCTTCGGCATCAGGTCAACTTGGTCTTCAACGTTTGAACACACAGTTGAGACTGATCCCGGATGTGTTCGAGACCCTGTTGCCCCATTTGACTATGCTCCCCTTCTTCTCTGCAGGACTGAGCTCGCATGTGTCACGGGCGGGCCCCGCCAGGGGGCTCACCCAGGTTCTTGGGGTACAATCCCTTAGGAGACGGAAGGACGACTCACGGTAGTTTCGGGCTTGGGCTGGTTGGTGTATCCGAGCGGAGCTAGGGACGAGAGAGGCCTTTGGTGGGGCGGTTGCACGTGTGGCAAGGCTGCGTCTGCACCGGCTTGGGCCGTAGTAACGTGTCTGAAGCCTCCGGGACTTAGGGACGGGAGGAGGCAGCGGCGGACAAACACTGCCTTAACTGGGACTGGGAATCGCCGCGACCGAAGGAGGGCTCGCGCGATTGGACTGACGAAGGGCTGGAGGACGAGGTCGGAGGAGATGTCGGACGCTAACAAGAGGAGCTGCCTGTACTGGATCAATTGGCTGGAAAACGGGGAGGAGTCGGACAGGATAGGCGGGAAAGGACGAAATGGAGGGTGAGGGAAAAGATCCCCCACCAACTACTGCAGGGGTACAGGCTAAATCAAAAGGGAAAACAGACACAAAAGGGTGTAGAAAGGAAGGCACGTCAAAAGGGGTTGATCGCCGCAGGCGCGATCGAGAAAGGAAAATAATTGGTGACGGGCGACGGACGTCGCAAAGATACTGAATACTTGGTGGTCTCGTTTCGACCACCGACTTGGACTTGGGCGGGAGGCGACTGCTGTCGCGCGTACGCATGGCAACGCGGGCCACCGTACAGGGTGCAACCAACCATCGTCAAACTTGGTTGGGTTTGGGGGCGCGCTCCACTGGGCTGGTGCAGAGCAGGCGGGCCTTAGCTTGGATCACCATCGTGGATCCGGCGCGGCCCGTCCCATTACGCTCCCCTTCACAAGGCGTGTCCGCACGCCTTCCAGGTTGGGCTTCTCCTCCTCAACTCCATCAGGGGAGACTACATTGCCGATGGCGAACCTGGGGAACCGGGGTCGGGGCACTACTCCTCTTGAAGGCGGGCCAAGGCCCGTTTGCGTGCTTGGGAGCAGTATTTCTCGGGGTGCTGGGTGTGGAACTCGATCACCACTGGAGCCTCATCCCCCATGTCGTTGGTGGGCACCCAATCGTTCTCTGACTCGGGGAAGCCGACGAAGGAGACCAGGTACTGGAACTGGCGACGGTAGCAACGGGAATCGAGGATGCGTTTGACGAGCCAGTGTTCTTCGCCTCGCTCAACTTCGGGCGGTGGAGGTAAGGGCTCGTGTCGGGCTGGCACAGCATCGAAGCGGTACGGCTCGAGGGCAGAGATGTTAAGCACAGGATGGATCTTGATCGAAGGGGAAGATCAACCACATACGCCCCCTCATGTACCTTGGCCTTGATCTTAAATGGCCCCAAGTACCTGCGCTTCAACGATCCACTCGGTCGAGTTGACGGCACCCGCTCCTGATCAACCAGGACCCAATCTCCCGCTTCCAGCTCCGGCGCCTCGCACCGTGACCGATCGGCGCTACGCGCTTGGCCCGCTGGCGCGCCTGCTCCAAAGCTTCCTTGGCCGTCACAATCGCCTCGATCCGAGCCTCTTGATGTTCCTCCCCTGGCTCATTCTCTCGGACGGCCGCGACCGGGTCACCTGGTTTAAGCGGCTGGAACCCATGCATGATGTAGAACGGAGACAACCCTGTTGAAGCGGAGCGAGCGGTGTTGAGAGCGAAGGCGGCTGAGGGAAGGTACTCGACCCAATCGGACTGCAGATTGTTAACGAAATGGCGCAGATGAGTCTTAACCAGATCGACAAACCGCTCCGACTGCCCATCGGACTGAGGGTGTGCTGGGTGGTGGCCATGCTTTGGCGAATGCCATGCTTCTCGCAAAAGCCACGCACCTGGGACGAAGTGAACAAGGTCCCTCTGTCGCTCACGATCTCGGTCGGCAGCCCATACACGTTGAACACCTTCCCCGTCAGCCGCTCAAGCAAACAACCCGCCGTGTCGCTGGAGCTGCACGGGATGAGCACCACCATCCCGATCCACCATCACACCAGCACCATGTTCGGGCGGCATCGACGATTCCCACGTGAGCCTCATCTTCCATCGCGGTATATACTGACTGGTGATGCTGTGGTGACTCTGTGGCAGATCGGACGGGATGCGGAGAGGTCACGGTTCTATGGTTGTGGATGGTGGTAGCGGTAGAGTATATAAGGGGCATGCATTGGACTGGGGGGGGGGGTGGGGAGAGAAGTTCCGTACGGAGGTTACAGGGGGTATCGACCACTACTCCGGCGAGTGGCCGGAAGGCGCGCTGCCCAGGTGGCCTGCGAGTTAGTTAATAGTATATTCACAAGTCAGCATCTGCAGGAGTCAGTATATGTCCCAGTCGGAAGAAGGTCAGTGTCCAGCAGGGGTGTGCCGGCCGCTGCGCCAGCCGTACCCGCACCTCGTCCAGCAGCTCGAACGAGCTGGCGTCGCGCGCTACTGGGATCGCGTCCCGCCTGAAAGCACCTTACGGCGCATGTGGTGGCCGCAGCGTGCGCGCGACCCAGGTGACGGGAGGCTGGCGGGGAGCGCGAGCAGCCACTCCGCGGCGGCTGCGTTTGAGGCCGAGTGCGGGGCCCAGGCGCCCGCAGCAGCGGAACGCCGCAGCAGGCGGAATAGCACGTGCCATGACATAATGCACCGATCGGCCGGCAGCGTGGGTGTATTTGAGGCAGCGTCTGGTGGGCGCTGCCCCACACGCCCCCGCTAACCCACGCGTCTGCGTGCGCCCTCTCTGACGATTCCCGCCTGCTTTTTGTCCCGCTGGCCGGGGTACTGCCGTTTGGGAGTGCTGCTGCGGCTGCTCTTCCGCCCACGGCTCCACTCCCGCTCGTTCCACTGCCGATCCCCCTCTCCTGCTCCCTCCTCCTGGGGCTCCTAGTACTCCTGCCGCCCCCGCTAACCCGCCCTTGTCATCCCAGCTCTAGACATATGTTCCGAAATGGATGGGAAGATTCCGCTCCTGAATTGGGCGCCAGAGGAGCAAAAGTACCTGGGTAGCCTCCGTGCCCTCTACTGGAAGGATTTGGGTAGAAATCATTCCTCCGGCCGGCCGTCCAAGCCTGTCACGGGGCGGCCTGGCTGGGTGACCCGTGAGCGCCTACCGCTGACCAACGCTGTAGGCGCCGCTGGCAGCGGCCACCAGATGTTGGTGCGCGCAAACAAATAATCCAGCGCCGCCACCGCCACCGCCACCACCGGCACCACCACCACCACCACCGCCACCCCACCCCAAGACTCATCACCACCACCACCACACCACTTCTTCTGCCACCCCCACTTCACTCACCGCACACACCCATGAACTGACGCACATCGTCCATACCAATGCTTCGTTTAGCGCTAGCAAGCCTCCATGTGCCCCGTCTCCAATGGTGGGTGTGGCGATGCATGTGATGCATGCCCCCAACAGGGCATGCGTACCGCTAACTCCATGCCAAGTTTTGAGCCAGAACGGATGAGAGACGGCTGAGATATGGACAATTTGGTACCAGCGGCATACACCAACATCACACCTCCGCCTGCCACGATTAAAGCCTCACCCGCACCGCGGCACGCCTCATCCAAGCCTCACGCTGCAGCGTACTCCCTAGACATATGTTGTCAGCATCATTGGTGATTTTCAATTTGAAATCGGCCACCACCTTGTTCCAAAAACCACTAGGTGAAGAATCGCGAGCCCGGTTGGTGAGAATCGTACAAGGTCTGGGTGTTGTGGGTCGGGTTGGGTAGGGTTAGGGATGGGTGGGTGTAACTTCTCAACGGTGCGTCCAATGGAAAAACGGAGGCCATATGCTGCATAGAGCGGACGATTTCGTAGCGAGCTATCGTCGAGGCCATCGGAGGGTGGGTGTTGTGGGTCGGGGTGGTAGGGTTAGGGATGGGTGGGTGTAACTTCTCAACGGTGCGTCGGATGGCGAATCTGAGGCCATATGCTGCATAGAGCGGACGATTTCGTAGCGAGCTATCGTCGAGGCCATCGGAGGGTGGGTGTTGTGGGTCGGGGGGTAGGGTTAGGGATGGGTGGGTGTAACTTCTCAACGGTGCGTCGGATGGCGAATCTGAGGCCATATGCTGCATAGAGCGGACGATTTCGTAGCGAGCTATCGTCGAGGCCATCGGAGGGTGGGGTGGGTTGGGTCGGGGTGGTAGGGTTAGGGATGGGGGGGTGTAACTTTTGAACGGGTGGTCCAATCGAAAACGGAGGGCATATGCTGCATAGAGCGGACGATTTCGTAGCGAGCTATCGCCTCGGCATAACTCTCTCCCCTTCGGTAGCGAGCTATCGCCTCGGCATAACTCTCTCCCCTTCGGGTAGCGAGCTATCGCCTCGCATAACTCTCTCCCCTTCGGGTAGCGAGCTATCGCCTCGGCATAACTCTCTCCCCTTCGGGTAGCGAGCTATCGCCTCGGCATAACTCTCTCCCCTTCGGTAGCGAGCTATCGCCTCGGCATAACTCTCTCCCCTTCGGGTAGCGAGCTATCGCCTCGGCATAACTCTCTCCCCTTCGGGTAGCGAGCTATCGCCTCGGCATAACTCTCTCCCCTTCGGGTAGCGAGCTATCGCCTCGGCTAACTCTCTCCCCTTCGGGTAGCGAGCTATCGCCTCGGCATAACTCTCTCCCCTTCGGGTAGCGAGCTATCGCCTCGGCATAACTCTCTCCCCTTCGGGTCGAGCTATCGCCTCGGCATAACTCTCTCCTCCCCTTCGGTAGCGAGCTACGCCTCGGCATAACTCTCTCCCCTCGGGTAGCGAGCTATCGCCTCGGCATAACTCTCTCCCCTTCGGGTAGCGAGCTATCGCCTCGGCATAACTCTCTCCCCTTCGGGTAGCGAGCTATCGCCTCGGCATAACTCTCTCCCCTTCGGGTAGCGAGCTATCGCCTCGGCATAACTCTCTCCCCTTCGGGTAGCGAGCTATCGCCTCGGCATAACTCTCTCCCCTTCGGGTAGCGAGCTATCGCCTCGCATAACTCTCTCCCCTTCGGGTAGCGAGCTATCGCCTCGGCATAACTCTCTCCCCTTCGGGTAGCGAGCTATCGCCTCGGCATAACTCTCTCCCCTTCGGGTAGCGAGCTATCGCCTCGGCATAACCTCTCTCCCCTTCGGGTAGCGAGCTATCGCCTCGCATAACTCTCTCCCCTTCGGGTAGCGAGCTATCGCCTCGGCATAACTCTCTCCCCTTCGGGTAGCGAGCTATCGCTCGGCATAACCTCTCCCTTCGGGTGCGAGGCTA
>RSEE01000207.1:0-17745 GCA_003971905.1 Moniliella sp. 'wahieum'
CTGCAGCCTGGAAATAAATAGAAATCGACACTAGTGTCAAATTGCATTTGTGGCCGTCAAATAATCGATCAGCCATACCAACTGTATCACTGAACATACGTCTAGGTTGGCCTCAAAGACCCACGACCGTCGTCGTCATTGTACGCTTCAACATCTATGACAGGTGCTCGGATGCTTCTGTAGTGCATGTACTAGAGTGCATGGAGAGGTAGGCTGAATGATGGTATGCATTGCTATGTTCCTATACATGCTTGGTGTTGAAGACAGGGAGCAGAGGCGTGGAGATGGGGAGCAGAGGCTTGGGGATGGAGAGCGTGGGTGGAGGGCGCAGGCTTGGAGATGATGGGCAGAGGTTGGTGGCGAGTACAAGCTTGGGATGACGAGCACAGGCTTGATGGGGAGTGCAGGCTTGGAGATGATGAGCACAGGCTTGGTGGCGAGCACACGCTTGGGGAGAGAGCGCAGGCTTGGACATGATGAGCACAAGATTGATGGCGAGCGCAAGCTTGGACGCAACAGACAGAGCACGACGATGTACTTGCACATGGGCTACTCGAGCTTGAGCATGGCCCGGCGAGCGTTGGGATGGGGGCAATGACGAGGGAGAGTGGAAGGATGAGAGGCAGAACACTGGTGCAAGAGCGGGTCAGAATGAGGCAGGGTGGCATGGGATGGAATGGGATGGGATGCGTACCGATGCGCTCAGGTTGCACATGGCCAAGGCGGCGGTTGGGATGAGCATCCCAAGCAGGGTGACAGCAGGGGCAGCCAAGCGAGTGCACATGGGCCGGCGCAGAGCGTCGGACGGGGACGGCATGGCAAGCTGCACGGTCTGCTGGGACGGGTGCGAGGCAAGTGGGTACATGGGCGAGACGAGCTTCCAGATGGCCAAGCCAAGCGTCCAGACGGCCCACTCAAGCGCGGCAGCGGTGGCAGCAGCCGAGACGGTGACCTTGGACGGCCAGGACGCCAGACCGAGGCCAGCAAGCATGCACAACGCCATGCACCATCCCCTGCACCATTCCCTGCTTCCGCTTGGCCGGCCCGACGGTGGCGATGGCCGAATGAATAGTGATGGTGGCCGAGTCAATGGTGGGGATGGCCGAGTCAGTGGTGGGGATGGCCTGGTCGTGCGTGGGAGGTGGGAGCGCGGCGCTGGGGCGGGTGGGGAGGGCAGGGGGACGTGAGAAAGCCGGCCCGGGACGGGTGGGAGGTGGCTGCAGAGACACAGAAGCTGGGCAGACGACAGAAGCGTGTGGGTCAGCGGAGGCCTGGGGGGTGGCAGATGAGGCGCGGGAAGCGTGAAGTGGAAGATTGGAGGCTCAGAACGAGGGGTTTAAACGAGGCAACAGACCTTGGGGGGCGGGCAAAGCCAGCCGGGTTGGGGGGGGGGGGCGTGGTAAGAAACCAACCAGATCCGTCGCCTGGCCCGTGCATTCATCCGCGCGCTGCTGGCTGAAAATATTAACATTTGCAATTGCACCGATGCACGCGCAGCCTGCGCGGTCAGATTGGCTCGGCCGCCACCAAATCGACCAAGCCGCCACCACCACCAACGCATCCACCGCCACACGCCCGTTCTCCATCGCGGTGCATCGTCTTGCGCCCCACGCGTGCGCGTCTGAAAGAGGACTACCTGGGGCACGCTACGCCACCACTCGTGCTCTGACTCGTCCCAAATTGGGGGGCACCGACGCTGTTTGTTGGGACCGTGCGCCGTCGGGACCGCACCTGAGGTAATTGGATGTGGTGTAACCTCAATCCTGGACCGAATCAAAAGCGCATCATCATTCTTGAAAGCCTTGATTCTGGGCTACGCTACACCGTTGACAGATCTCTGATTCGTCCAGAATTGGTTGAACGCCGCCAGCATCAACATCGACCATCCGCTGTTTGGACCTAACCTCTGATGTTCACATGTGGTGTGACCCCAATCCGGGCCCAATCTGCGTGCCCCTGACCTCCCATGGAAGCCCTGCTTCTGATGCAAGATGTGCATGTATGCAATCTATTGTTTGATGAGGATTGGTGCTGTGCCGGCACCGTCAACATAGACCCTCATCCGAATCAAGCTAACATCAGATGTTGGGCGTGTGTTCTGACCTCAATGCTGGACCAATCCTGGAGCGCCTTACCTCCCCTGGAAGCCCTGCTTGTAGTGCACGATGGGGCGCGACGATCTCTGACATCCGACGACAACTGGTGGAGCGGCGGCGCCATCAACACCCACCTGCCCGTGTTTGGACCTGCTGTGCACCATCGCTTCAGCTGGAGGACAGATGCAGATGGTAGTCGATGTAGGCCTGCCCTGGTGGAAGGCGAGGGAGTACGCTGCAGCGGGAGGCTTGGATGAGGCGTGCACTGAGCGGGAGCGGCTGGGATCGATGCATGCTGGGATGAGATGGTGGCGTATGCCGGCGGGACCAAAATGGCGATATCTCAGCCGTCTCTCATCCGTTCTGGCTCACATTTGGCATGCTACCAACGGTAAGCAAGCACTGTTGGAGGCATGCATCAGATCCTCCATCTGCCTCACGATCAGGGGCAACGCGCATAGAGGTGTGCTAGCGCCAAATGAAGCACGGATATGGACGATGCTCACCACGAGACGGCCATGCATGGTGACATGGGTGGTGGTGGTGGTGAAAGTGGTGGTGGTGGGGGTGGCGGCGCTGGATTAATGGTTTGCGCACACCAACATCAGATGCGCTGCGCCGGCAGCGCGCACAGCGGTGGACAGCGGTCGGATGGCCACAGGCCAGAGTCGGGACTGGACACGGCGCAAGCAGCGTTGGAGGGCCGGCTATATTTGCTCAGGGCAAGCTCAGCGCACTGGTGTGCACTGTCCTGATCTGCAGCATGCATCGAACCACAGTTGGCATTTGCACCCCCAGGCCCACCCGGCAGTACAGCAGGGCCGCACTTTTGCAGTGAATCCCAACCGAGCTGGACCGAAGGCCTGAACGTTGAAGGCCTGAGGCCTGGGCGCTGGGCGTTAAGCACTGGCAGCTCAGACTGAGCGCTGGGCCTGAGGGACGTGCGGGAGCGCGCTGCCAACGATGTACCTGAGCGCACACCCTGCGCCACTGCGTCCTCCTCCGCAGGAGGCCGCCCCCCCCGCTCCGGCACGCGGCATCTTGGCAGCAGCTGCAAGCATTGCGCGTCACGCTTTTGCAGCTCCAGGCCAGCCCCGGCGTTCAACATTCAACGCTCACCGGTAACGCACGTGGATGCGGTCGCCTGTCGGGCGTACCATCGTCACCAAACCGCGGCGTCCACAGCGCGTCGCATGTCACACACCATTGTAACCCACCCTCACACGTACATGCAATGCCCATCCGGTGATGCCACCGCGGTTGCACTCTGGCTCCACCCCGCACGGAACATTCCCCGCCCCGGACCCTGTCACATCCGTTGCCGCATGCGGCGTTAGCGTGTGTCACATGTCACATGGCACATGCCGTGTTAGCGGGCGGCACATGCGGGCTAATTAGTAAGTAGCCCCATGCCGATCCTTTCGAGCTGGCACCGCCAGGACACTGGCCCCGCACCCAAACTGTCAGAGGTCACCAACCGTCAGGCACCTCCCTTCGCCCTCCGCACGTTTCAGACGGGCCAGCGTAAACTCTGCATTCCAGGACACAGGCCCCGCGCCCAAACTGTCAGAGGTCACCATCTGTCAGGCGCCACATTTTCGCACTTACACACTGTGGTGCCTGACATTTTGCAACCTCTGCAATTCTGAGACGAAAAACGTCATTTTCATAGAGAAAATCGACGGAGTTATGCAGTCCTTCACGTGAATATCTGACTAGGAGGGCCATGATCCGACTCCAAGATCAGGTCGCAGACGTCCGCGAAGCCGTAAGTGGGGTAAACGAAATACAACATGAACTCCATAAAGCGCAAAACGGAAAGTTCTTCATGAGATCATGACGCGGACGGCCACATGTCGCAGGCCACTGCGAGCCAGGATGAAGACGCAGAAAAGCGGACTCGAGATGCTGTTGGCCAAGTCCGCCCTATGTCTGTATGCCTCCATTTTTCATCTTCAGATGATTAAGGCTGACCACAGCATCTTTTTCCGTTTAAAGGCATTTTGGTTTTGCAGCGCAAGTACATTAAACAGCTAGTCATGCGTTCCATGAAGGCTCCTTGGGAAGCGTCTCATCTAGGTGCCTTTGTGCGGTATGTACTATCTATCTTGAATCGCTCGAGACCCAGCTTTCTCTCTGACAAAAGGAAGAAAAGGAAGGTTGGGTTGAGCAGGAATGGGCCAAAAGTCACGTTGCCAGACCAAGGCCTCCTGGCACCGTTATCGATGCTGCAACTGATGATAAAGGGTGCCTAGGCAAAGAAGTACGGGCAAGAATAACGCTAGCCATAGCGGTCATCCGCTACGAGATCGTAACTAATGTGCGTATCTTCAATTGGTTCCTTTCCTCTTCACGGTACATTCTGAACGCTTCTACCCGAACCCACTTGCAGGTGGAGACGCACCACTGGGTAAGTAAGGCCCGCGGGCCCACGTTGGGTGTCGTCAGTGTCGCCTCATTTCACAAGAAGGTTGTCAAACACAACCTGGGAGAGTATGACCACAACCTCAACGGCGTGGAGGGCAGGATCCTTCCGGCGATGCGCATTCCCATCCTCCTTCATCTCTGTCTCGATTTGCTGAATATACAACCAGGTGGAGAAGCTGTCTAACGGACTGTGAAACCAGTGGGGCATTTCACTGGATGCCATCCCTGAGACTCCGGTGCAACTGTACCCGCTGATCCTCGTCGCAGCGCCTGTGATACTAACCCTTCGAACACATGTGGTGACCTGGCACGATATGCAATACCAATCTATCCAAATACCAGATCTTGGTTTAATTATAGGATTAGCCATTATTATTGGATAGTTCCCCATTGGCAAGAATAAACGTGTACGCAACAGGAGCAGTCATAGTCCTCGATGTCGACAGTGTCATCGGGAGACATTGATGTCGGGGTACCCGGGGACATCTATGCTATCGTTGGAGACCTATTACCCCTATGGTATCACCCACGTCAATGACCCCCGACGTCTAAGGCACTCACGACGTCTAAGGCATCCACGACGTCTACGGCATCTTTGGTAGTGCTGTCATCGCCGACATATTTGACGTGAACCCTATCATTGATAGGGCGTAACCCTTTGATGTTTTCCCCTTCCCTGATGTCTTTGATACCCTGAGCGAGTCTCGTATCCATGTCGCCAATGACATCCATTTCGTATCTGACATCATGGACATCACTACCGTCCCCGTCATCGAGAACAGCTGCGTTATTTACTTGATGTCTATGACATCAAAGTAAAGGTCCTCAAACTATAACAGTCATGATCGTCATGATAGTCATGGATGTCAGAAAGGGGTCGGTAGTGTAGAGATTTCAATGAAAAGAGAAAACATGTAACACAAGCAGTGGGGGCAACACAAGAGTGGTGACGACAACGAAGTAGTGACGAATCATAGCAAGAGGGGTTAGCGCTTAGCGCTGTATATGTTGGTGGGCAGGTGTCATGTGGACACGATATCTTGGGAGCCTGCGCCCACGCCGGCCGCTGCAATCAAAGCGGGCAACGGAAGCAAAATCCAGCTCCCAGCTCAAGGCGCATAGCTCAAAGAAGGCGCCTAGCTCGCAGCTCATAGCTGCGCTTGAATCAGGTCGTAATAGCGTCCTTGATGGGCCACGAGTTCGTCGTGCGAGCCCGACTCGACACAGACGCCATCGTCAATCACGTTGATGGTATGAGCGTGGCGGATGGTGGTGAGGCGATGGGCAATGATGCAGGTTGTGCGACCGCGAGCGGCGCGGTCGAGCGCC
The DNA here is from genome assembly GCA_003971905.1 of Moniliella sp. 'wahieum'. Classification (NCBI taxonomy): domain Eukaryota; kingdom Fungi; phylum Basidiomycota; class Moniliellomycetes; order Moniliellales; family Moniliellaceae; genus Moniliella; species Moniliella sp. 'wahieum'. Next base: position 5,853 of record RSEE01000207.1, read on the forward strand.
GCTTGGACGGAAGCTTCGGACTCGGTGTCGAGCGCACTGGTTGCCTCGTCCAAAATCAAAATGTCGGGGTTGCGCATGAGGGCGCGCGCAATGCACAGCCGTTGCTTTTGTCCGCCGGACAACTGGGCGCCCTTGTACCCAATGTCGGTTTCAAACCCATCCGGCAGGCCACGGACAAAGTCGAGAATATGAGCTTCGCGACAAGCTGCCTCGACCTGCTCTTGGGTGACGTCTTCGGGCTTGTTGGCGCCGAGGGACAAGTTCCAAAAGATCGAGCCCGAGAAGAGGACAGCGTCTTGGCTGACATAGGCCATTCGGCTCCGCAGTTGCTCCAGCGGCACGCTGCGAGCATCGATCCCGTTCAGTCGTACGGCTCCCTTGCTCGGATCGTAATAGCGCTGTAGCAGAGCCAAGATGGAACTCTTGCCTGACCCGCTGGGTCCGCAAAAGGCCGTCGTCTGTCCTGCCTTGAGGGTGAGACTGAGGTCTTTGAGGGCCGGATGCTTAGGCCGCATCGGATAGCGCATCTCTACATGATCAAAGGTGATGTCCCCTTGGGGCATGGCGGCCAAGTCGGCCGGACGGAGAGAGCGGGGAGGAAGGAGGGAGGTACGCGACGCGCGGTGTGCGCTGGGCCCAGGCGGTAAGAGTGCGGAGCGAAGCAAACGCACGTCCATAGTCCGGAACATACGTTAAGACCTTACCCGAGGAAAACGCGGCAATAAACGCACCCTCGATCCAGCGTACATCTTGGACAGGCTGAGCTGGCCCGAAGCGAACAGATGACCACCCCAGAAGAAGCCCAAGGCACAGACAAAGTAGACCAACGAGCTGCCCAGACTAAATCCAAGCGATCCAGCAAGCAAGTACATCGTCCGACTCTTGTCCGCCTTGGCTCGTGCTGCAAACACGCGCATCGTCTCGGCTTCCCTTCCCAGCGCGGCCACGGTCCGGATGGAATCCATGTTTTCCGCAATGTAGCTTGCAGCGCGGTCGAGGGGTTGTTGAGCGCGCGTCTCAAATCCTTGGAGCATGACCACGTTGAGCCATCCCGACACGAGCAACAGCACAACCGGAGCCAACACCACCACGGCCATCTTCCAGCTCAAGATGAAAGTCATAATCACGCTTCCGAGCACATTGGCGGCGGTATTGAGGACTTGGAACAAGACGGCACCGGAAGCGGCAGCGACCGCGGTCGGGTGGTTGGCTACCGCCGAGGTCAGACCGCCGGCCCCTGCGCCTTCCGCATCGAAAAAGCCAATTTCTTGGCGCAACAACTTGGCCAGCGCATCGGCGCGAATCACGCGGCTCATGCTTTCCGACACGTTTTCCAAAAAGAACGAGGCCAGCAAGGAAACGAAGAGAACGACAATGGCCAACACAAAGAACCACAGCGCCCATCGTTCCGTCTCGTGTCGCATCAGATGATTGTTGTCGTGGATACTGAGGGAGCCCACTGCCTTGCCCACCATCCACCCACTCACCGGCAACGACGCTCCCACGCCCAAACTCGCCACAAAGCCAATCAGGAACTGCCACGGGTGGAGGGAAATGTAGTAGATCAAGGTGCGGAATGCGGGCCAGACCCGACATGGGGCAACTGGGCCGGATCCGCTTGCTCCGACGATTCGGGAGCGGGTGCCGGGTCGAGGAGGGGAGCAAACGTAGGTGGGTGGGTGATGGCGGTGTGGAGTCCAATCGGGGCAGCAAAGCCGTGCTTGTTGGCAGAGGGGTCAGGCAGGATGTGCTTGGTGGACGGGGAGGAGGCAGCGCGTATCGGCCCGACGGGAAGAGTGGTAGCATCGCTCAACACGACTGTGGCAGTTGGGGTGGCACACTCCGACGCGTTGCCCTCTGCTCGCTCCTTTGTTTCGTCCAACGGTGTTCCGAGATCCGTGTGCGTAATGGAACGTTGTTGGAGAACCATGTTGCGGTAAACCTGGTTTACCCGCCCTGGCTGCATCAGTTCGTCGTGGGTGCCCTCATCAACCTTGGAGCCATTGGCGATGACGACAATTTTGTCCGCATTCTTGACCGTTGACAGACGATGCGCGATGACAATGCAGGTCATCCCGCGCTCCGCCTGTTCCTGCTCCAACATGACCTTGATTTTCTCTTCGGTGGCACTGTCCAGGGCTAGGTAGGGTCAGCACCGCACATTGTCTCATGGCATGGCCAGAAAGGGGGAGCACGTACCAGAAGTTGCCTCGTCCAGCAGAAGGACCAGAGGCTGCTTGATGAGCGCACGGGCGATCGCGATGCGTTGCCGCTGGCCGCCGGAAAGGACACCAGTACGACCACCGGATACTTGTGTGTCCCATCCGTCGGGGAGGTTCTGGACAAACTCGTAGGCCTGTGCTTTGATCAGGGCCTCCTTCACCTTGGCAGCAACGACTTGCTTCCGTGCAGCGCGATCGGGAGGTGCGTCGGGTGCGCCATCCAAGTCAGGGAAGTATTCCCACTCTGTCCCAGTCAGCCCGCAGCTACATTCTCAAATACCGAAGCCGTGAAGATCGAAGGGTTTTGCTGGACGACAGCGACTTGGGACCGGAGCCAACGGAGGTTGAGTTGGCGGACATCGTGATCGCCAAAGAGGACGTGACCACTACCTTGGACCTTGGTTGTTGGTTCGGGCTGCCCCGACAGAGATCGAGAGTCCATTCCATCGTCGCCTTTCTTTCTGCATCCTGCTGTCCGGGTGAGGAACGCCACCTGCGCCAAAAAGGAGGTGTCTCCTCTTTCTCGCCATCCAGGGCATGCTGTTTCTTCTCTTCTTCGGCATGCATCGCCTCGTACGCCGTGTCCGACGGGTTGGGAGGAACATAAGGGTCGTACTCACGCAACAAGAGGCTAGCGACCGTGCTCTTTCCTGAACCCGAGGGCCCGACCAGCGCAGTAACCCGACCTCCGGGCACGTGCAGCGTCACATCCTTGAGCGACGCCACGTTCGGTCGGGAAGGGTAAGCAAACGTTACCTCCTGCAAGTCCACGGAGGGGCCGAAACGAACGCGAGTATTGGATGAGTTGTCCGCTTCAGACGCGGATTCGGTACCAAGGAGCTCGGGTTTAGAGGGCTGCAGACCCGACGGGTCGCGCACATCAATGTATGGTACGCGTTCGATCGAGTTGCGCAAAACTTGCAGCGAAGCATGAGCATCCATGAGGGTAGGAATGTGAGGCGCCACGTTGGCCAGGGCGAACAGGGAGTTGAATGAGTTCCAAAAACTGGTCAGGGCCGAACCGACGCTCTTGCCGTCCTGGACGATGACCCCGGCATAGTACATGCTCAAAGAGTAGACGATAAAGATGATAAAGTAGACGATCGACACCTCGCAGCTCTTGATGAACGCACGCCCGATGCCAAGCCGGGCAAGACGACGAAGGAGGTCGTCGTTAAGCTTTCTAAGCAGGGGGCCGTTCATGCCAAACGACTGGATGATTCGGACGGAAGAGATGGCTTGTTCAACCAGGTTGCCTGTCAGGCCTTCGAGACGCAGCGCGGGTGCCGACACCTTTTCTGCAAAGTAACCAGTCACGCCAAATGCAAGGAGCAGAAAAGGAATCAGGCTAAACAAGACGCCAGCCATGCGATCGGAATTGCAAAAGGAAGAGATGAGTGCGGCAATGAGGGTGGCACAGGCCCAGATCAAATACGCCACCTTCTCGCCCCATCCAACACGGATGAGATTGGTGTCTTTGCCGGCTCGGGTGGCGATCTCACCTGGGCCATGAACGTCAAAGTAGGTGGCATCCTGGCTTAGTATACTGGCCACGTATGCATGTTGGAGGCGCATGCTCATCAGGTGACTGGCGGCGCTGAAGCAAGTGAGGAAGATCCATGTGAGGAAGGCCTGAACGAGGCCGACAATGCTAATGAGGCCAGCGGCAAGACGCGAGGAGGACATCATGGAATGTGGGGTGGCACTGGCTGAGGTGAGACCATTGGTCCACTTGAGGCCGTAGACGAGATCGATGGAGATCTGGCCGCCGCCCGAAATGAAAGCGGCGGCAAAGCCGGTAGCATAGAGCAAATAAGGAAGATAGTCACGGAAGGTGCGGCGGTCGCGAGGGCTTCCAGGGGCACGGGTGAAAGAAAGGAGGTAGAGGAAGGTGGGCAGGGTGCTGTGATGCACCTGCAACTCGGCCGCGCCCTCATTGCGTGCTTCGTCCCGAGCAAGCGCAGAGGGCGAGACAGCGACGGCGGCGTCTGGGCTGGCTACGGCGGCGGCCATGGCCTTGGGCGGGGGGCGGGCGAGAGGAAAGGCAAGAGGGGGAGAAGAAGCGGAGGAGGGGCGGTGGTGGTGCGGAGGGAAGAGAAGAAGGAGGAGGTTGATGGTCAGGCGATAGAAATAAGAAGCAGCAGACGGGTAAAGTGTACTTGCACCCAGCACACGGCGAGTGGCAGCACAAGGGGATGATGTGATGGGTGGGACGCGTGACACGGTGCGTGTGCAAGTGCGCCACTCCGACACTGTCGTCTCCTCGAGCAGCCACTAACAACGAGCAGCTAGCAGTAAGTAACCAGGTAGTGAACAGGCAGCAGCGCCGCATCCTTCAAGCTGGAACTTCCAAGCCTCACCTTCGCCTTCATCCGGCCACCGCACCAACTCGTTCTTGGACCGTGCCAACTTGCCCATCTTATGTCCGAGGCCCCGGCCGACGACCTCGTGCTCCTGTTTGCCGGTGGGTGACCGGCCACGCATCAACCATGTGCACCATGCAGCAGCGTGCATCAACCAGAGTTTACCGTCACCGGTCACCTTCTTGGCACCAGCACAAAGCAGTATCTATCAGCTGGCAACTAGGAACTAGCCCACTAGCCGCACTCGAACAATACCAGCGGTTACAACTTTCAACGTGCAAGTTCACCGGCCAGCCCTTATTTTGGGGGGCGGGCACATCGTTGGCAGCCACGGTGCCGACCTTCCATTCACATCATGCTTCTACCCCCATGGCCACATGCGCATACGCCCCGAGGACAGCCTCTTCCATCGCCAGCGCCGCCAACATCGACGCCGTCTTTGAGGCAGAACCCACCTCCGATTCGGCTTGGGCACGACGAGGACAGAACCGAGCAAGATGAATTGACTTGCCGCACACATCGCATTGACGCTGGGATTTGCTACTGTGCGCCTATGGCTTCCTGCCGCGTCAGGGTTGCTTCACGCCGACGGCAGGAACTGACTACCTCGAGATACTCACCGCGCAGGCCGTTCCACACTACCGTAAAATACAAAACATTGTCCGTGTCGTACTCTGTAGTCTTCAGCTGCCCAACGTAGGCATCAATGCGGTCGATGTACTCAGCGATCGACTCAACTGACTCCTTGCGGACTGACAACATACAGTACCGCAAAACTTCTCATGCAGCTTGGCATAAACAATACGAGGAGACCACCGGGCCTACGGCCCGGTCAGCTGGGGCTTCGCCCCAGCTTGGTGCTGCGTCGCAGCCGCCACCGTAGCCACCGTTCCCCCGTCGCCAGCTTAGTCACCGTTCCCCCACGTGCCTATGACGTAAAAGATGCACGGCGGATCAATTTTGCGTATGACATAGAGATACGCGCTGGCTGGGGTGGCTGGGGTGGCTGGCTGCGCCCCGGTGGCTTACGCAATGCTGATGTAAAAGAGTGGTGCACACCCCGTTTGGGATTATAATAGGTTTAGACGTAGCGTTCCCCCTGTCCCAGCCTTAAGCTCTGTCAATGGAATGCACACAATATAGTCTAGAGATGAGGGGGGAAAGGGGTGGCAGGCCCCTAGCGGGTCATTTCGTCTTTCTCTCATTAGTTACACTTCATTTCAGTGCGTCTTCCTTTGATTTTCGTTGGTATAACAACCAACAGCTGGAGGAGGATGAATGGAGGATGTCATTCTGAAGAGAGGTAATGTGATGCTATGAGAAGCGTTGCGTTTATACAGCAGAGGGTACTGGAGAGCAGAGGGGGCGCGCGGGCGAATAGAGAGGGAATATTTATGACGCAGCACGACATTATAGGGGCATGGCGCACCACCACAACCAGATGCGGCCGAGGCGATAAGGAAGGGGTATGGCAGAGGTGCGTGGTCGAGCAGCCCCGCCAGCCTTGTGTCTAGAAGAGGTGTGGACTTAGGATGAAGACCGTCGAGATGGTCAACATTTCTTCGGGTTCCTCCTTGCTGAGGGAGGCCATCTCAGAAGGCATCAGGCGGTGGGAAGAGAGTGAGGAGATGATCTGGTGGTCGAGGCGTAACCGAGCGTTGCTGGCCCAAGACGGTTGTTTGCCTGTATGTGTTGGGGGGAAGGTGGCAACACGACGACGCGTATAAAAGCCAATTAGAGGGAATGTCCAGAGATACATTGTTGCTCTTCCGTCTGGACCATGGGCTCGCCGGTGAGGATGGTTGGGTGGGAAGGTGTGGTCCTGGTAGACGTAGAAGAAGACGAGGCACCCCCACCATGCGGGCGGACAGACCCACCATGCCAAGACAGGAGTTGATAGGAGGGGGGGCGCATATAGGGGTGATGCTCCGGTCAAGGTGCAAGGCCATAATCGTGTTGTTGAAAGAACCGGTAGGAGGGCCGGCCAGTGGGACGCGGGCAGGAGATGAGGCATCGTCAATGAGACGGGAAGACGATGGGCGGCCGTGGGGGGAGGGCACCACGCCCTATTAGCGGCGGGTGAGGGTCTCGGCAGGGACGGCTTCAACGCCGACGAAGGCGCGGCTGTGATGGAGGCGGCGAGGAGGAAAGAGAGGACGAGTGGATGCGTCACATGTGGGTGGGTGTGATGCATGTGATTGATGCATGATAGGCACGCACCAGTAGGGTTGCTGTTGATAACAGGAACGGCGACAGCAACCCTAGTGGGCGATGCTCGTTGACCACCAACACCACCACCAACACCACCAACACACCACCACCAGCAAGTGCTGGATGAATGCGCGCGGCGATGCTGCCCACGCGCGGCCCACCGACGCCTCTGCGCCCGCCTGGGACCGCCTCGATGCGCTTGCCCGCCACCGCCACCGTCTCCTTCGCCACCTCCACCGCCTCCCGCTGCCCTCCCAGCGCGCCTCGGCCCCTCTCCCGCCCATCCCCCCTCCGCTCGCCCCGCCGCCTTCTCCCGCCTCCACCTCCTCCTCCCCTCCCTCCTCTCCTCCCTCCTCCCCTCCCTCCTCCCCTCCCTCCTCTCCTTCATCCACCCCTTCTTCGTCCCCTTTCCATTCCTCTTTGGCCTCGCCTTCTATGCCCCCCGCTGCGCTCGTCGCGCATCCGGCCTTGGAGGAGGAGGACGAGGAGGACGAGGAAGAGGTCCCGTCCGACTGGGACGACGACGACCAACGCATCCCCACCCACATTGAGGTTGAGCCTCCGTCGTCGCTGCGCTCGGCCGGGTCGGAAAGCGCGTCTGTGGGCAGCCGAGATGCGTCCTTGCTCCATACCCTCCGCTCCCACACCCCGCACTTGCCAGAGCTTCTGCGCAGCAGCGACCCGTCTCTCCTCGCCATCGTCCGCATCGTCACCATCACCATCGTCACCATCGTCGTCACTACCACCACTACCACCCTCATCGTCACCACCATCGGCACCACCGCTCCCAGTGGCAGGACGTGGACGCGGACGAGGACAAGAAGGGGAAGAAGAGTATGAAGAAGAATGGCCAGAAGAGGAAGAGTACCCCCGTCCCGCCGTGACCGCCTCGGGAGCAAGTCAGCTCGCTGGTCGTCACGCCGCCCACCGATGGCAGCACATCTCTGTCGACCGACGCAATCGCAAAGCGTTTGCACGCTACTCCCCTCTCCCAATCCCAATCCCAATCTCAATCCCAACCTCAATCTCAATTCCACTTTTAGCCCGACGCTGACTCCATTCGAGTCCTCGTCGTCCTCCCTCTCCACGCCGCCCCCCCATTCCTTCCACCGCCCTCGGTGGCTGGGTCCAGCGCCACGACCCCACCTCCCTCAGTACCAGGAGCCCCGCACCACCACCCCTGGCTCCATCCGCAGCGGCCGCCGCGCCGTCGCAGCCAAAGCAGCTGTGCACAACCATCTCGTCCGACCGCACGCCCACCACCCCGATTCGCTCCGGTCGCCTCACCTTCGCCCTCGGAGGTGGTGGGGGCAGATGGGGGAGGTAGGGAGGAAGGGTCGCAAGGTGCGGCTCCTGTCTCTCGTCCGTCTCGCACCAACACCCCTGTTGCCCTGGCGGCCGGGCACCTGGCTCCCCCTCCTTCCCATTCTCCCCATCCTCACCTTTCTCTCCTTTCTCCCCTTACGCCATTGACGACATCACGTCCCACCTCACCCTTTCCCATGGACACATTCCCCAGCCACGCCCGACGCGCGCTCCTTCGCCTCCACCGCCTCGACAGCCGCCACGGCCGCCACATCACCAAATGCACCGCACCCACACGACTTGCGCGATCCCCCCGACCCCTCCGGCGCACACGAGGCAGCTGAGGACCCCACTTTGGTAGGGGCGGTGTCATGGCGGCACCTGCCTACCGTGCTGGCGCGTACCAAGGAGCGTTGGGCGCATCAGCGTCTCGAGACGGAGGCCGAGCCTGACGATGCGGAGGCAGATGGGTTCGGGGACGATCCCCGGGATCAGGCGGGCGGGCAGGGAGACAAGATGTTTTCTCCGCATGCTGTGCGCCGACGTGCGGCGCGGGCTGGGGCGCGCGTCCGCGCCCGCGTACGTGGCAGTTTGAGTCTCCGCCCGTGGTGGGACGAGTAGTTCTGACTCGGGCTCGGCTCTGACTCGGACGGGGAAGGGTCTGGGTCAGGATCGGAGTCGGGATCGGAGTCGGGGTCGGGGTCGGGGCCGGGAACGGGATCGGCGTCGCAGTCGGAGACAGAGACGACGGGGTCCGAGTCAGAAGGGAGAAAGGGACGAGTATTAGCACCCCGACATTCTGGTGTTCTCCTCCTCCTCACCTTCTCCTTTACCTTCTCCTTTGCCGTTGCGTTTGCCCTTATCTACCGCCTCTTCGCCTTCCTCTGCCCTTTCTGCCACCCAAGGACGTGCCGAGCACACGCACAAGCAGAAGTACCCCGACGAACCAGGTACCGCAAACGGAGACGAAGAAGCCAAGGACGAGCATGATGGCCAAGAGCGGGAAGAGATGCCACAAGCGCTGCGCACCATGACGCTCAGCACATTTCCGCCCGAAGCGCCTGTGGGGACACAGGAGATGGAAGTGATGTGGGAACACCAACGCGGGGTGGTGCTGCTCAACGTGCCGCACATGGCTTCGCATGCGTTGATGGATGGTGATCCTGGGGCGTGGGTGTCGGGTCGAACGGGTCGGGCTATGTGCGTGACAGTGACCGAGGCCAATTTTCTTCCGCCACCAGGCGGGTTGGGGTGGGAATGGGCCTGGCCCGCCTGGGCCATTGATATGCGAAGAGAAACGGACGATGCCGGGTGGCAGTACGCGAGTGATTTTGGTCAAAAGTATACCGCGCTTTGCGCAAGTTGGCCACTCTCCTCCCGCGTGGCCCACCGTCTGCGGTCCCTCCTCCTCCCCCTCATCGCCCGCCTCGTCAGCGACGGTTCCGCAAGGACACCAAGCACAAGGCAATCAAGATGAAGAAAGTGGTGAGGGGGAAGAAGGAGACGAAGCAGCAGCAGAAGAAGAAGACGACGATGATGAAGAAGAGTAGAGGGGTGTCGTCATCGATCCACGCTATCGCCTCTGTCTCTGCCGCGCAAGACTCACCTGGCCTCTCGCCAGTCTCACGCGGGACGTGGGTATGGCGCGGTACGTGATGGCGCGGCTGCTCAAGCCCGAGGAGCGGCATCAAGCGCACGTTGGACGCAAACAAGCCAACAAAGCGCACAAACGCCAAGTACGTCGGCAAACAAGCCGGATCGAGGGTGGGAATCTTATCGTCTTACGTACCATGGGCGCCTGGACACACAAGACCAAATGGTCCCTGTCCCTACCGTCTTGAGCTTTGTCCGCCGACGCAAATGGGTTCGCGCGTACGGCACAAGGTCGCGCTCGATTCGGTCTTGGTCCCGTTGCTTTGAATGTGGGCGAGCAGGGCGGGAGGCGTGGGAGTGGGTGTGCGCCATGGAGGGCGAGGGATGGGGGTGGGCGTGGGCGTGGGCAAGGGCAAGAGCGAGAGCGAGGGCCGGGGTAGCGCCCTTTGGCGCGGTTCCGAGAAGGAAACAAACAAAAAACAAGAGCAAGATGAAGAGCAAGATGTAGAGCAAGAATGTCAGAAGAAGAGGGGGACGGGTATAGTTTCCTTTCTCCTCCGATGTGGTGCGGCAAGGTGGACGTGACGCGGTGGATAAGGAGGCGCGGCGACAGGTCCGCGCCCACCTCGCCACGTCCTGCCTTGCCTGTTGCTTCCCGAACGACAAGAGCGGCAACGACGGAAGCAGCGGCAGCGCCGTGAGTCGATGTGGGAACAGCGGCGGGCGTCGTCGATGGTCAACGAAGCGGCCGCCGCGACAGCCGGTGGAGGATGGTCGAGTGGAGTGTCAGAGGAATTGTCGAGTGGACTACCGGAAGAAGCGGCGAGTGCGTTTTGACGGTGCCCAACAACCCGTTTGGTGCCGTGGCCCCTGGTCGTCAGCGGGTCGTCCAGCCCGCCCTGTCGTTTGCGAAGCGAACTGCGCAGCTCGTCCAACACGCCGCGGCGATGTTGACGTCTTCTCCGTCTTCTCCTTCTCCGTCTTCTCCTCCCTGTCCTGCCATGGCCACCACCACCACCCTCCTCTCCTCTCCCCGGGGGTCAAACGTAGCGGCAGAGTGGACGTTGCTGCACCAGGCCCACGTCGACCTCAACCGGCTCGCGTGCAGCACGTGTTGAAGCAATGTCTCGTCGATCGACAGCAGCTCGAGTTGTGGGAAAAACTGGATGGGTCTCGCGCCCTCTCGTTCGAAGCCCCGTTCCTCGCGGTCTCATTCCCACGTCCTCCCCTTGCTCGACGTGGAGTGGACCGACCGTTCGCCCGTGCGACCCCCTCGGCGCGCCGAGCGAGCGCAGGCGCGCATGCGCCCAACGCACACCCCGCGTGGCAGCTCCGCCGCCCCAACGCACAGGATGTCGCAGACGTGTTACTTGTCCATCTGCCCCACTTTCTCGAGTGCTTGGTCTTTGACCATTCGCGCACCCACTTGTTGCTCGCCGTCCAACGCTTTGCTCTCTATGCCCACGTCGCCTTCTGCCTTGGGCCCACGCCCGTCGTTGGCTACCCAGCAACTTGTTCCGCCAAGCAAACAGCTGCCGCGCCTCCTCCTTCGGCTGCTCCTCCTACTGCTACCCCTCCTGGTGTTGGCGATGGTGGTGGTGATGGTGGTGTGATGTGGTGGTGGTGGTGGTGGTGATGGCGATGGTGGTGGTGATGGTAGTGATGGGGAGAAGGACAAAGGGGCAGCGCAGCACGAAACGCACGCGACCTCAGCCTCGCTCCTTGCGAAACTTGGCCAGGTCGCCGGATCGGGCGCGTTGCAGTTTAGCAGTGATCGTCTCTTGGTCGATCCAGTTCTCCGGCAAGTATGCGAATCTCGGGGCGGGGCGTGCCTAGTGCTAGTGCCGCTGCTGCGACCCGCTCGTCGCTTCCAACACGCAGCCCACCTCCACCACCACCGCCACCTCCGCCACAGCTACCTTCCCATCCACTGTCCCGTCCCCTGCTGCTTCTCCGCTGTTCCCCGCGCCCCCACTCTCCCAGCCCACCGGCCAATCGGGCGAAGCGTGCCCATCAGACCTGGGCTTCTTTCCCCACTTCTCTCCTGCCTCTCTGGTCCCTCGCCACGAATCGGGCTCCGGTGCTCCTCTTTCCCTCACCCCATCCCCAACGCCAATGTTAATGCCAAAGCATACGCATACGCATGAACATACGCATAAGCATACGCATGGGCATTCGCATCCGCACGCCCATGCGCTC
>RSEE01000208.1:0-15516 GCA_003971905.1 Moniliella sp. 'wahieum'
ATTCGGCACCATGCTCTCCCCCCTCTCTCTTCGGAGAGAGGGGGCCTTTGCACTCCTGAAAGCCAACCTACAGAACCATATACGACAAATTGGCAAAGAAAAAAGAGTGGAAAAGAAAGTGAATTTGCCGTTTGATCCCTCTCTCCGGCTTGTTGCCTCTCTATTACGGAGCCACCCTGTAAGGCTCCGACTTGTTAATATACTGACCTTCTTTCGACTGGAACATATGACCCCTGCAGATGCTTACTTGTGATTATACTGTGACTAAGGCAGGCCACCTGCAGTGGGCAGAGTGCCTTTCGGCCACGCGCCGGAGTAGTGTTCGATCCCCCCGGTAACGTCCGCACAGGATTTCTCCCATCCCCCCACAGTCCAATGCATGTCCCCTATTCCCTACCGCTACTACCATCCACCACCATAGAACCATGACCACACCGCATCCCGTCCGATCTGCCACGGTCACCACGGCATCACCCAGTCAGTATATATATATCGCGATGGAAGATGTGAGGTCCACGGATGAGGTCCACATGGGAATCCTCGATGCCGCCCTTCATTCTGCACCCTCCTCTCCAGCTGCTCCCCGCGCCTCTCTTTATACCCACACACAGCCCCCTCTAGAACTCATTTTTCCATACAGTAAGAGGCCCCTTCCCACCGCCACCAACAGTGATGAGCAACAGCTGCCCCGCATGGTACCTCCCAACTTTGCACCCCAACCCTGCCAAACGATCGATCTCCCGCCGCCACCTTACGCCCAGTGGTCCTCTTACCTATTCCCTGTGAGATCTGAAGAGTCGTTAATAGTGTGGCGGCGCATATTCCTAACCTAGTGCCATAAGCACGTTGTTGCCACGTCACCCACCGGTGCCTTGCCTGATTCGTAGATGCGAAAGCTAGACCCTAGAGTTGCCGCGCGCAGGCCAGCTCTTCGCCACCACCTCTCCTTCCCCCTTCCCCTTCTTCTCGCTCACCTCGTTACTTGATTAATACTCGCTGATCGTCTGTGGTTAGAGACTAGGTGTCTCCAGGTCAGAGCCTTCACGCGTCGCTACAACGTGCACGTGCATTGTTGGCACATCATGCATCAGCATCACATTTCGTCTGGCCTGCAACAGACGCTTGCTCCCTTTGCCCCTTCCACCGCCACCGCCACGTATGCCAAGTCATTGTTCCAGTCAGCACTTTCAGCATGTTCTTTGGGCCGGCTGAATGTGGCTGGGAGACCAATGCGGGGACATTTGAGGGTATCGTGGGTGTACAACCCGGGCTCGATTCGTTGTATCTCTCAATCCCCTCTCCTCGAAACAAGCGGGGTGGAAGATGACATGCTGAACGCCAGCTTACTCATCGGCTGAACGCATGGACTGCTTGGAGTAAGTCCTCATTACTGCACCGCTTGCTCTTCACTAATCACTGACTTTCTGATTTGAACACAGGCTGCGCCTTATGGGATGCACCTGTCCCTATCTACTACGTGCGAAACCACAGCCTAGGGAACGGGCTAGGCATCTACGGCAGGGCAAGAACGGTTGTTTGACGATGATGCGCCCTCGACAATGCGAGAGGTGCTCCCGATTCGGGCATACGGCAGTGGTCTGCCAACAAGCGGAGACTGGGGGCACGAAGTGCGGCCTGTGCCGCATCCCCCGTCACCGACGTGACCAGTGCCAAGACTTGATTGGTGCGTCGATCCGGTCGATTGCTAGCAAGAAAGGGGTACCCCTGAGCAGGGTCTAATGCAGCACAGAAGACGTCGTGGCGAACGGGTCGGAGCGAATCGGATTGGCAGCGGCAGCTGCAGCGTTTGATGCGCCCCGGACAAGCGCGCGTGGTTTATCTGGAAAGAAACGCAGTCGTGTTTACTCCCCTCCGAGTCAGAGGGGTGTCTTTTGGCGGCGGTCAAGACACCAGAGAGGCCCCCGACAGGGGCGGGCGTGGTTGTGGGGCGTCACTAGAGCCAGTGCGCCGGTCGACGCGGAGGTCAGCGCTCAAAGTTGACTTTGCGCGCCGGGCTGCCGTTGCGGAAGCGGTCTTGGTCCCCTTGCCTGTGGATCTGACGATGGGTTGGCGTCGGGTGAGGATGAAGGGGACGGAGTGGGAAGCGAGGGGGGTGGATCGCAGGGCGAGGAAGCCGACAACAAGGGCGAGGGGGCCCGAGGCGGTCTCTGGTCCACCCACCCCCCGTCTGGCCCCTGGCGAAGCTCCTTCGCAGGGCAAAGAAAACAATGTCATGTTCGCCAACGTGGCCTGGGGCTCCATGCTTGCGGGGATGCCCTTGTGCAACATCTCATGTTAGTCAATATCAGCACGCGCCGACCAACGTAACCCTCGGGGCTGTTTTCTTGCCACTGTCCCTCGCCCGCCTATCCACCTGTACCCCGCCAAGAAACGGTTTGCCACTGCGTACGCGACTCTGGGATGAAAGTGGTGGCAGGGGGCTGCTGCAGCCCTTTATGAGTCCACCCTCGGCCCTCGTGCCGCCCTGCCCCAGCTCTGTCTCGAAGCACCCCACGTGTTGTGCATGACGATGAATGTGACGCAACTGAGTGCCGATGACTATGCCCCGAATCGGCAGTGGTTGGACGAACGGCTCTGCCCAACCCACGCCACCTTGGACGATCTCAAGAAGCTCAATAAACCAGATCATCGATATCTCTACCACAGTGGCTGCCTTGGCTTAACTATATCGGTACGTTCGATGACCCGTCTATGCGTTGGGATGCTCTTCTGCTTCCTTCCTGGCACCCCGCCGCGGTAACAGGTGCGACAAAAAGGGATGAAAGGAGAGAAAGAGCGCGACGAGGAAGAGGTGCTAGCCCGCACATGTCCCATGAGCAGATGGGGCACTATGCCAACCCTCACAACGCATGACGATGCATTCTCTTTGCCCGATACACTGTTCATCTCAATATGTTGTACCTCAACTCCCGTTTGATCAGCATACCACGGGGGCGGGGGGGGGGGGGGGGACCACAACGGTTACAACAACTGGAATATACGGAGGATCGACTGGCGTATCTGGCGACCAAGAACGTACGTATATATGATGATCTTTCAGCGTCGTGACTCAACCCCACTAAAAAAGGAACCGAAGGGGAACGATATACTTACTGGATCACTTCGCTTTATCAGTTTGACCAAGCTTCGCAAGATGCCGAGCACTGGACCGCCACATTGTTTGTCGCCATGGAAGGCACTGCCCACCCCGCGAAGGAGCAGCCCCCTTGAATAATAGAGTTGCCTCCTTTGACTGAAACACTATGCATGGCTCAGTGTTGACGAGCACCTCAGTGCTTCCCTTGCGGCCTCATCTTTGCTCCAGCTGCGTTCCTCTTGAGCGGGATATCAGGGCGTGGCAAGGCTGTCGTCGGCACTGTTCGCTCAGGACTGTCGCTGCACTGCTGGCCCAAGTTATGATGGCGGTACGTTGCCCACGTTCTCTTGCACAGTCCAAGTTACAGACAACCAACGCAGATCAAACACCAAACCACAAGCAACTTGGACGTACGAACTCACGCAAGGAGGAACCTGCGTGGATCAATACTCCTTTTCCAGGCATGCGAGCGTATGCAGTGGCCATGGAGGCACTGCCCCACTTGACGACGGGCATCTGCACTGGTCAAGAAAGTACCCGCTCCACTCCCCCTTCGGTGGGGTCTGCTCGGATGATCCTGATTGCCATTTGGCCGGGCAAGGACGTGCGAAGGGGGGGTCGGACCTGCATCCATCTTTTAGCGGCCGAGCGGGATAGCCATCTGCCTCTGGGCAACACGGCGGACGCCTTTCATGCCATCTGCAGCGCTTCCTGCTGCAGTGCGGGGCTGGAGCGGCTGCTGCTCATGCAAAAGGGAGAGACTGGGTTGGTAGTTTTTCTTGGCCGCAACGGGAGATGTTAGGCGACACGAAGCGAGCACCCCGGCGAACAACAACAATCGACCGCCTCCGCGAGAGCGCCGAGGCTGCCTCGGGGGCGTGCGAGGAGCAGCCGGCAGGGCAACGCCATGCACATGGCCTCGACGCGAAACAGCTGCGGAACATGGTGCTGGGGGGACAATGGTGAAGGGGGTGGCCAAATCGGCTGCTGCGGCTGGGACAACAGGGGACAACGGCGGTGAAGGCGTGAGGGGGGGACGAGACGTGAGGGGAGGCAGGATGCACCACCAAAAGGCGCACTGGGTGCGTGTCGGATTGGCGGGGGTGGGTAGACAAGCGCCGCTTGCTTGGTACGCTGTGCTGCCGAGCGTGGCAAACGCCTACTGCTGTCCCCAAGAAGCGGCAGCGTAGGTTGGTTCGTGGTCAGGGCAGGCCGGTAAGGACGGGGGCCCACCAAGGAGGGTGTACGTGGGCCGCGCAGCCGCGCGTGGCGAAGGGCCAGTGGCGGAGTGTGGCGCCGATGTGGGTGCGGGTTACCCCCCCCGGCACAGCCCTGGGCCGCTCGGTGTCGCGGCGAGCGTTGGGTGGTCGCGTTGCGGCCGCCGCTTCGGTTGCGATTGGCGCGCGACGCAGTTGCAATTCATCCACATTGGCTGCGGCCACCACGTGCAGCCCTAGCGCTGCGCCGAATTTAATTTCGCCGCGTCGGAGCGGCTTTTGCTTCTGCGCCACCAACCAGCACTTTGGAGCCGCTGCTGCAGCTCGTGTCCTAGCTTCTTCTTTTGCTATACACCAAACCGGATGCGTGCCCATGGGGGGTGGCGCCTCTTGCCTCCGCTTCTTGCTGCCCATCCGTGTCCATGCAGTGCCCAATGCTAGTAGAGCACGCCTGGGACGCAGGCCTAGGCGATGGTCTGCAGCAGCATGCCGGGCAAACACGTGTTCACTCGCCCGCCCACCTCGTGTCGTCGGTACGACGAACCGGGCCTTGCCTGCAAACGTGAATCGTGTCCTTCCCGAATGGGCTGCTTCTGCTGAAAGCGCGGTCGACACGATGTGTGGCGGAATGCAAACAACCTGAAAGCGGGCCACCCATGGGGTACCGTAACTTTGATGGTGGTGATGCGTGTACGTGTTCATTCCCTTCTGCTGGAACCCAAGTTGCTGACGTTTCACGTTAGCTGGACGCAGTTCCAGAAGCAATGTGCGCGCACTCAAGCAGCCCTTTACTCACCACGTCCACATCCCCTCAGCCCGTTGTGCAAGGCGCCAATGCAGGGAATATTGTCAAAGGCAGGGCATTCCCGCCCCCTGCGGATGCACCGGCAGGGAAGGCTTCTACGGCTGGCGAAGAGCAGATACTGCTCGATGCTACTGTGTTACGAGGCGCGCGTAAAACAGGTCGGGGGGGGGGGCTGCTCTTCACCCCTCTCGTTGAACCCCTGAAAAGGATGGAGACGGGGTTGATGAGCCTCACTCTCGATTGGATACTGATCATTGAAGTACCTGCCTCGCCCACCTAACCTGAGCTGTGCCAAAGTGAATCCTCCATCTCGCCCCTTTTGCTCACCACTCGCAGCAGGGTTGTGGCCTCACTGCGCCCCCTTTGTTCTCCCTTCCCCAACTCACGGCCTCCACGCCTCCGCTGTCCCGCACAGACCGGCCAGCTCCTCTTTCCCAGAGTGGCTGGGTGTTCCTCAACATGGAAACAGCATTGGTCCCCACCCAGGTCTTATCGAATGGGTCGAACGCCCGGCCTGGTTCCAGCAGCGGGCCCAAGCTCTTCTCAGTCGCACTTCCGGCGGAGACCGGACCGACCTTCACGATACGCAATCCCTTCCAGACGGCATACGCATTCCTCATCTCAAGCTTGCTGCCGCCGATCGGCAGTGCCTTTCATACTAAAGACCAAAATGAACATCCGCACGGCCCTACTCAATACCGGGGCGATAATTCCCTCTACAGGTTTTACATGTACGACGACGACCCCACTCACATTTCCTCTGGTATGATATACTGGCCGACGCGAACGTACAGGCACGGGTATGCAGACAGAGATGGATGATCAAGAGGGTCCGAGCACTACGGCAAGGGCATGGGTCAAACCAGTGCCCGCTTTTCATTTACGTGCAAAATATTAGTGGTTCGGGATCGCTTTACACTTGGCTATCCCTCAACATGATGACGCTGCGGACGCTGCCCAGTCATATGCTTCCAAGCTCCGTCTCGTCTTGGGGCCAATATCCTACTGTATAGAGTAGCGGAGTCTATCAGGCAAGCCAAAGGGAGTGGGTGTGGTGAATAATAGCATTGTATACCCGCGAGGGGTCGTCCTACTTATACGCAAAGTAGGGAAAAGAAAGATAAAGATAACTCGAGCAAAAGAACCTTGTAGCTCAGACCACCAAGTCGGTTAGCCCACAAAGCAGGACAAACCAAACCAGTGCCGAACCAAACTGTTGAGTCTCAAATCCAGATGATGTGGTCCGACACTCAACATACTGCTACATATTAGAGTACCCTCCCCACTCTTCTCCCAGATGGGAATCAAGTCCAAGAGAGAGTGGGACAGATTGTGCGTGGGCTGGGCACTTCGTTACAGAAGGAGATCGAGGCGAAGGGCGCGAGTGAACAAGAAAAGGTTCCAATATGTAACGTGGCTCAACTTAAAACACAGCGTACAAGATGTGCGAGCGCAACGTGCCAAGATCGTGGGCTTCTGCATTGGGGCTAGTATCACCTGACTGGTGTTCTTGCGAGCCAATAATGTGGATCAAAACACTCGCTACCCCTGCCTAAATGGCCTCCCGTTGCCCCGCCGGTTATTCATTTTGCGGTTCGTGCTTGCAGCAACCCCTCTGCCATCCGTTTCACTCGAAGAAGCGGAGAAACGGATCTGGCGCGCGCCAAACTTCCCTGGGTAGGTGAGCAGCAACGACACGAGGCAAGTCATCCGGGGCGACGATCCTGGCAATGTGGTCGGTGAATGGTTGACCAAGTCTGTATCCCGATGCCGTTGGTTTGGTCAGATCAGTCTTGCTCTCTCCTCTTAACTTTGCTCCACCGGCCGGGGCATCGACTTGGGCTGCGAGGCGAACGTATGGGTGGACCAGGTGATCGGCAGCCAACCCGAGGGATATGAGCCCACCCTCGTCATGGCACAAGGAAAAGACGACGGTTTTGCTCGACCGCCAGCATGCGAAGCTGCTGCATCCTGTGACTACGCCGCTTCGGCTCCTGGCTGATCGAAAAAGCAGAAGTGCTCGACCAGAGCTGGAGGTAGGTGGTGCCCTCAAATCCAGTGTTCGCTTTCCTGGCTACGGGGTCATGACTGGGTTGCAGGGCATTCGGGCCATTATTGTAGAGCCCGGACCATTCAACAATCCGCAGCGAATTGGGTGCTTCCACCCACTGTCACCCCCGCTGAGATCACGATGTCAAACGCAGGCGCTCCAAAGAGCCCATCCGTATATCGAATAGCCTAACCCCTTGGTCCTTCAGGGACAAGACGCGCGACCTATTCTACGACGTGTCGGCCAGCCGCTCGCCGCCATCCCTCCGGCACACGGCTGTGTAAGGAGATGAACACCTTGTGCGACACGGAGGCCAAAACAGAGCACCGACGTACAATTCTTGTGCAACGGGTGCCTAGCTCTGTTCCCTTGGTCTTCCCTGCGGGTGACTACGCCTGTGGTTAGTCCAGGGCTGTTTTGGCACACTCCAAGTGGAGAGCAAGCGTCGGTTGCCATTGCGCATTCACCTTGCCGCTCGGAATCGTGCGTTGTGCGAGCTAAGGTATAAGGATCAACCCATTCCAAACGCACCACCTGGTATGACATGGATCAAGTGGCTTTTGCTTGATTTCCTGCCGACCATGTTGCAAACCCACAGCCTAGGATCCGGACTAGGCATTCCTCGGTGCTTTGGCTATCCAAGAATGCAAGACGCGCAAGATGTGTATCCGCACAACGATCTAGACTGTGTGCGCTACTTCGACCAATGTGTCCAAGGCACTCGTGTGTGCACTACTACTCGAGTAGTATGGCAGTGGGTCCAGCCAAATTGGTGTGGCGGCCTCTTTTTGCTCTACCATGTGGCGTAAGGAGATGGCTCGAGCCACCAACTTCGCCATCAGGACGCGCCTATGAGAGCGTGTCGGTACCCGAAAATGGTGAGGTCCGTTCCAGATCTCTGTTATCGTCACGCCGCTGATTGCAAGTGCGGGATCAAGAATGGCCAGCCAGCATGGAGGGCTGGGGGCACCCCAAGACACGCTGCACCCATTGTCCACTTTTGTCTCTCTTGTCCTTGCTTTTGGGGCATGTTTGTTTGATGGCTGGCTCTGGCTGATGACGTGAGTGTCGGGTTCCCTGCGGTTTTCTTCGTACGTTCATCCTCCCAAACAGCCGGCCGGCATGGAATGCATGAGACCCACACCCTACCCCACTGCTTTTCCTCTGATCTACGCCCAAAAGCGAAGGAAACAAGGCGACGGTGCGTAGTGGGATGTCGATCTGGTCTCTGGTAGGGATGTGGGCGGGATGGAGCATGCAGGACGGGAAGGGGCAGCTGGTGGTGACAAGCGACGCGATCCGAGCGGTGCTTGGTACCTGCTGTGCGGGCGATTGCCGCTGATGGAGGCGCCTGCCGTCGCCCGATGATAATTGTACGATTGAAATGGTGGAACTCAACAAAAGCAGCTGGCGCCCCCTGAGGCGGTCAAGTTGAACTTGTTCCTACTCCGCCTTCCCACCTTCTCCTTCGCCTTGCCCACCGCCTGGAGGTCGTGGCGAATCATGTCGCCTGCCATGATGCTAGTGAACCAGGCAGGTGGGAACTTGCGTCACACCGACAGCTCAGGCGCGCACGCACTAAGCCCGGCAGCCGGAGGGCTGTGCTCCGCCCAAAGTGGGGCTGCCCATCGGAGCAGACAAAAACGCTGACTCGATCCCAAGCAGCTGACGCCCACCAAAACCACTGCACTGGGGGCGGCGGGCGCAAAGGCAAGGCCAATGCCAGCGCCACGCCGAGCCAAAACCAAATGCATCTCGCCCTTCGGGCGTGGCCTCGACGACGGCCGTAAGGAGTGGCGGCCTGTTTGACCACCTTAAAGCTTAAGCTCACTCGCCGTGCCTCCATCTTACCCATTAAGCCGTTCGGCTCCGACCGTCGTCTAGAGAGAGGGTCGGCGGTGTGTGCGCACCGGCCTAGCGCAGCGTGAGCCCGGCTACATTGGTGTGTTCACTGTGGTATTTGTATTTGTCCATCGGGGGCTCGACTCGCCTCCTGCTCTCATTCTCTCGTTCCGACCCTCGCTCACAACTAGACGAAACTGGATCATCCGTAAAGGGGCGTGTTTGCCAAATGGAGGATCGGGAAACCCCGACACTTGACTTGCCTCCTGTGGCCAGCTGGTCAGACCCACTGAGCTCGGCGATACGTCTTATAGTACTGTCTGTCACGGTACCACCTGCTCGGGGAATAAAATGGATCTACAGGGGCGCATGATGCTACTGATGTTGGCTAGCCCCGCCACCCCGTGGAACCAACGGTGGGTTCCGCCCTGGCTGTGGCTACCTGCTGGAAAACAAGCTCGAACCAAGGCGCTTAGCGTCCGCTTGTGCCATATGGAAGTAGGCGAATGGCACGCCCAGGACGCTGGAGAATGGAGGCGCTGATTTACTGAGGTGCGCGCTGCGCGTGCTAGCCACCCCGAATACATACGGTGCCTTTCTGCTCCCCTTCCAGCATCAGGAGAGGGGTGTGGGCGGGCAGGCGAGCTGATCTGCCAGCAGAAGCGGCGAGAAGCTGGTCAAGCAGAGGCAGAAGAAGAGGGACATAGTTGTTGGGCCAAAAGAATGCTTCAAAGGGGAATCGAACCCCTGTCACATCGATGTCTGACGGGCACTGGCGCCGTGCTTGGCAACGATTGTAGTATACCACTAACCCATTGAAGCGTGATGTCATTGATTGGAATTTATTCAATACACCGTGAACGGTGACAATAACGTTTGTCACATAACCCCTGTAGCTGCGATGCTTGCGCTGCGTCGGGACGGTCAAGCACTGGGCCGTCGGCGAGGGTGGTGGTGGGCGAGTGGCAGGGCAGTCGCATGCGCTAAAGCGGCGCGGCGGGATGGATGAGGGGCAGATTGCGGGAGCGTCGCCCGCGACCGCAACAGCATGCGGGGTGCTTGTGCGCGCTAGAACATGGTTCAACGCGCACCGATAGGCGAGCATGCGCATCACCCATGCTGGGCAGGGCGATGGGGGGATCGGCCGCAGCGGCGCGGTTGGGAGGACGGATGGATGGGTGGATGGATGGTTGCGGGCTGTGCGCTCCCCCCCCATCGCCATGGCCGCGCACACGCCCACAGAGCCAGCGCCCGACGCCGCTCGGAGGCGCACAGCTCGCCCACATCCCGCTCCTTCGAGCACATGCACCACTACCTCCACACTCAGCCCACGCCCGCACCACCCCCAAGCCCACCCTGCGCTCGACCTCGAGCAGCACAGCTCCGTCACCTCCTGGGCCGCCCACCACCGCCGCCCCGCCGCCCTCGCTCCCTGCCCGCCCCCGCCCCCGCCCCAGCCCCAGCCAGCAGCCCCCCGCGCAAGCGACGAGCAACACATCCATCCGCCGTGTCCCGCTGGCCCCGGCAAGCGCGCCACCACCAAGGTCACCACCACCATCCTTATCCACCCGCCCCGCAAACACGCCCACGACAAGCCTGCCTCTCCTCCCCCTGCGCCTTCCCCCGCTGCGGTCAAGTCGCCTGTTCCGTCAGCCAAGGCCGAGTCGGTCAAGCCGCCCTCCGCGTCGCCCAAGCCACCACCTCCTCCGTCCGAGCCCCTCCTCGGTCACGCCCGTTCCTTCCAAGGTAGCCTCTGTCAAATCGGCGTCAAGCAAGCAACCCTCAAACGAGCCCCCGTGGTCCAGTCGCCTCCAGCGTCCGCCAGGCCCGCGGCTGCTTCTGTCAGAGCGCCTCCTTCGGTTACCTCGGTTCCAGCGGCCTCGCACAAGGAGCCGTCCATCAAAGCTGCATCTGTCAAGGCGCTTCCGTGCAAGCTGCTTCGTCCAAGGCGGCATCTGTACACGCTGCTTCGGTCAAAGCGTCCTCGGTAAAAGCCGTTTCGGCAAAGGATCTCTCCACCAAATCAGCCTCAGTCAAGTCCCCAGCAGCGTCCGTAAAATCGCACCCTGCATCTGTCAAGGCAGCCTCCTCGGCCAAGCCTGCCTCGGTAAAGGCGCCTTCCGCTAAAGAGCCCTCCGTCACAGTCATTGTGGCCCATGGTGATAACCCTGGTTCGGCCAAGGTTGCCTCGGTCAAGTCCCAAACCCCCGCCCTCGGTCAAAGGAAAACCCTCTTCGGCCAAGTCGGTGCCGCCCCCGTCCGTAAAGGCGGATACCAAGCCCGAGTCGGTCAAGTCGAATCCGCGCTCGTTACACGACGCTCCCAAGGCTCCCTCGCTGTCACAGTCTGTCTCGAACAAGTCTGTCTCGAACAAGTCTGCCTCGGGGCCAAACCGGCATCGGTAGCCCTTGAGCCCGTGAAGGAGGAGCCACCCAAACTGTTGTGCCATCAGTAAAGTCGCTCCACCTCCCAGCCAGGTCTTTGTCGGACAAGTCTTCGAACAAGACCTCGGCCAAGCCATCGGTCGCTCCCTCGGTGGTCCAAGCCGAGCCGATGGATAAGAAGGTTGGTTTTGTTGCGGGAAGTCGTGGCCCGCCTCCCTGTTGTCTAACAGCACAAGCGCCAGTACCAAAATTGTTCGCAAACGAATTTGCATCCTCTTTGACGGCGGCCACCACTCGCGTCTCTCTGTCCGTCCGATCAATACGGATGGGGCGCCGACGTCATCGGGGGCAATAGTTACTTTACCAACATTGCCTTACTTCCCAAACGCTCAAGCCCTATGCGAACAAGACTGACCAAGAAAGCTACCGAGTCCCTCAAGTCGCTTTACCTCCCTGACATTGAGGCCAGGACCAGCCAAGGGGGCACCCGAGATGGTACGTCTACCGCGCTACCCTAATCGTTCTATCACGCATCTTCTAACGTGTATGTTTTTTCCAGGCGTCGAGCTGAACGTCGAGACGGCATGGGCTTTCTCTCCGACAACTACCTGCCCGGGGACGAGTTGTTCCTTTTGGCTTTTCCCGAGGCGCTGTGGCAGCACGGGTGCTAGCTGGCTTGATCAGCTGGGGTGGGATTCTACCCAAATCGCAAGCTGTCTTATCAAACCCATCTGGGAAGCCTACCTGCGTCGTCGGCCTTCCAAGCCGGCCACACTTGTGCATGCCGCCCAGACGCTTCACCATGCCACGGGTCTTGGCCCCATCCCTCTGCCACCAGTTCGGACCGGATTTCCTCCATGGTTGAGGCCACCGGTACCGCCGAACGCTTACCCGCACGTGGCGCACGTCAAAATCAAGGTGATCGGGGTGTTGACACTGTGGTTCCCCGCGGGTGGCTGGATCGGCTGGCGTTCTTTGATCCGGGTCTGGGAAAAGGGAAAGGGGTAGAACATGCGTTCCAAGCCTGGCCTTGGGCGAGGGGGGGCCGCGCGCGGCCGGCCTTGTGGCACCAGTCCCCCTCGGCGGCCGACTCGCAAGTTCTGCGCCAAACCTGGTTCCAGGGTGTGCGCACGCTGACGTGGGTGGCGGGTACAACCACCATGGCTTGTCGGACATTGCGCTTGGGTGGATGGTAGCGCTCTTGACGGATCATCGGCAGGGGGCGATGCTGAGCTTTGATCTGCGCCGCCTCAAGCGTCTACAAGATGAACGGGTGGCGTGGGCGAAACAGGATGAGCATCGCCCGCGGTCGCTGGACGAGACGAAACGCAATGTCGGGGACGACGCGCTGCCATCGAAAGCGATGACCAAGTGGCAGGCCATGGACCCGCACGGGTACCGAGGCGAAGCGATCCATCACTCAGTCGTAGTCAGTGGAAAGTACGACCAGCACCGGTCCCCCAATTTGAGTTGCTGCGCCACCAAAACCCAGAGTACCTCGCCACGCTCTGGGCCGAAGCCTCGGACCCAGCCAGCTCCTGCCCACCGAACGCTATCTACGTTGGGCCGGGGGCGAACCGACGCTGGCGCGTCCAGTTCCCGGCTCTCCTTGCTCGCACCCTCTCCAACGTGTCCACCCACTCTCGTCGATCGACAGACGCGCGTGGGCGCGACGGACCACGGGCCTGTCGTTTCACAACTTGCGTCGGAGCCGGAGCCGGAACCGCACCCGGACCCGCAGCCCAAGCCGGTCCAAATCGGCCTCGCCCGCCGTGGACATGGCTGGTCCGCATTACCTCGCGCTCGCGGGCCTCTCACCCCAATGGGAACGGGGATCCGACAGAGCCGAGTCCGGAGGCCGAGAAAAGGGTGAGAAGGGCAAGAGGAACCAAAGGCTGCTACGCC
This sequence comes from Moniliella sp. 'wahieum', assembly GCA_003971905.1. Lineage (NCBI taxonomy): Eukaryota > Fungi > Basidiomycota > Moniliellomycetes > Moniliellales > Moniliellaceae > Moniliella > Moniliella sp. 'wahieum'. The sequence goes on from RSEE01000208.1 coordinate 13,301, forward strand.
TGCGCCTGCGCCTGCGCCTGCGCCTGCGCCTGCACCCCCCGCGCCCCTTCCGTCGCTCCAAGTTTATCTCGGGGTTTGGCGCACCACCCTTCACGCGCCACGCCGGGCTGTTTCCGACGCCACGCCTGCACAGCAGAGAACGTGGGGGAGTCTAGCTCGGGTGCGGTCGCCACGACCGAACAATCGGCGGGGCCATCAGCGGCCAAGGCCGAAACCAGTCCCCTGCCACCGCTACGGATCCGGCAGCTGCTGCTCCTGCGAAGGGCGAGGGCGAGAGCTGGATCATCTCGGTGCGCAAACCGTCGTGGCGCGCGCTGCGTCGGCCTCGACCTGCCGATGCGGCCTGAAGGTGCTTGAAGCTTGAAGCTGGAATCTGGAATCTGGAATCTGGTACGGTAGGGCGACCTCGCTGTTGCTTTGGACGGGTCGCCCGGGTTTGTTAGTATGAACGGATCTGCGTTGCTATATACGCTTCTCGTATAGGCCGTTTGTCTTGTAGGTTGATTTGATCCTCTGTCCGCAGATAGCACGGAATAGCCGCTGTGAAACGCAGGGCGGGAGTAGAGGTGCACGCAACTTGAAGGGACCAACGGGCGCGCGAGTGGAGATTCGTTCCTGCTGACATCTGTCCTCCTAGCGTAACTATGGCAGAAGGAGCGGCGGGGAAAAAATCATGCCGTCGCGCTAGAGGCAGTAGGCTTGGAAACACGCCCAAATAGTAGTAGTACTGGCTGGTCTCGGCGTGAGTCCAACCTTCCATCCCACTGCTCGACCAGTCTAACAAGACCAAGTTTCGTGTCGGCACCGGATCGAAGGTTTTTACAGCGGGGAGATTTGATGTTTGATGGGTGGCTACGTTGTCTACTCTGCCTTTGTATGCTGTGGTTTGGTCGTGGCGGGGGCCGGTTCGGTGTTGGCTCTTGCCAGCGACCTCGAGCTGAGCCTACAACAATTTTCCGCTAAGCCTGCCTACCAGGCAGAAATGCCTGAGAACAATACATCGAGCCATGCATGTCCTGCGGTCGCGTCAGGGGCGAGTCGGGGGAGAGAAGAAACGGAGCCCAAGGCCGAAATAGAGAAGAAAACGGCCTTTGTTGGGATAGAGTTTACCTGCTCTTTTTGGCGCGTGGGCATCCGCCTGTTCGGCCAGGGCGGCAGTGCCGTGCCCGCCGACGCATGCTTGATCGCTTTCCGCACATTGATCTCGGGTGCGGTCTTGTTAGCCTTGCGGCATGCGGCCCAGGACTCCATCTGGGCCGAGCGTTCGGCCGAGCCCGGCTTTTCGTTCGGGGCAAAACTTGCGCTTAATGCCCTTGACGCGGGCATCGTCGCCCTTGAGTTTGCGGTCAAAGTTGCCGAGGGAAGCGGTGGAGAGCTTGGTGCGCAACAAGTCGCCTTCGAGGTGGCGCTTGTGCGCCTCGCGTGCGGCAGACGCTTGTTTTTCTCCGTCTCGGCTTGGGCGGAGGAGGAGGCAGTGGCCTGGGCGCGCTCGAGGTTCTTGAGTCGCTTCTTTTCGTTGGTGCCTTGCGTTCCTTGCGCTCCTTTGGCCTGCGCGCGGGTTAAAAGCGGGATGCGCAGACACAACAACATTAACAGGTCAGCACGGAGGGGGCTCAGTCGAGGAGAAAAGGGTGGCTAAGCGCCGAGAAAGATGGGGGACATACCAGCGTTGGCCGGCACTTCATGCAACCATTGTTTCCGCATCCTTGTTGGCGCCACGGAGCCCCAGCGGTTGACCCATTCCTTCTTTTCCTCGTCCCAGACTTTGCGATCTTCTTGCTGTGCGAAATGCCCTTTTCGCGAGCAAAACTTCTCCCACTTGGTCAAGGGCTTGCGCCGGCCTGGGCAGCGGCTTCTCCCGCGGTTCGCTGACCCGGTCCGCAGGCAGATGGGCGGGAGGGTGACCAGCGGGCGTACTCGGGGTGGCGGGTGTAGGGAGAGTGAAGACGGGTTGAGCAAGGCCTGGGTGGCTTGCGCGCGTGCGCACGCAGGTACGTCTCGCGCTCGTCCGCGGCGAGCTGGCCAGGTCGGGGGCGTTGGGGTCGACGGTGGTCAGGAAGCCGACATCGAGCTGGATGGGGGAGCCCGCGCTGCTTGACCTCGGTCGAGGTGGCGGCGGGCGCAGGCGCGGACGCAGGATCTGCTACGGCCGACATTCGCAGGGTGTTGGTTGGTTGGGAGAGGGGGTGGGGCTGGCCAGGCAGCCGGCCGAGCTG
>RSEE01000209.1:0-17069 GCA_003971905.1 Moniliella sp. 'wahieum'
CCCTAACCCTAACCCTAACCCAGCTCCCCGATCGATGATCGAAGAAGCGCCCATGAATGGACAAGTGCCTGAGAGCACTGAATTGTTGCATTGGTGAATTGTTGACAAGGAGACACAGTCATGGTGATAGTGGCCTAGTGGCCTAGTGGCCTAGTGGCCTAATGACGCGGGGATGTTGACCAGTCCACAGCCCACTCCTGCGGCAATCCTTAGTCCAGGCCAGTCGAATCGCTCCGACGCGATATGGATGATGGAATGAGTACGTGAGTAACTGAGTACCGCCGCAATGATCGGCGCGGGCGAGGGTAGCTTGGCGCCGCACCGCCCCTCTTGCTCCCCACAGCCGCCTACTGCCGCCCGCCGGGACGAGAACGCGCGTACGTACCGAGTACGCAGCACAGCCAACGCCCACCTCACCGCCCAATCTTCCCCGTCTCCAGCGGCGAATGGGAGATAGCTGCTAGGGGGGAATATTGAATGGCGAATGGCGCGTGGCGCCGGAGACGCGCCAGGCGCCAGGCCGCGGGTAGGAGCGACTCATCGGTAGCCCCCTGCAGGCGGCAGTTCCATTGGTGGATCGCGTTGGCAACACAACACAGCTGTCGGCACTGTTGTCGCCGACGGGACGGAAGCAACCGGGGCAATTCGTAGCTATCACAACTAGGAGTAGCACCTGGCAAACTAGCAGCAACAAACACAAACGGCAAACCATCACATCCCCTGTGTGTTTTGTTTCTTCCATCTCCAAAACCCATCCACGCCCCCCTGCCGCCCATGCCTCCGCCCTGCCCGGCCGGGTCGCCCGCCTGCGCCTCGTCTCGCCCGGCACGGCGCACACTCCTACGCGCACTAGCCGCCGCCAGCGTCGCCGTTCCTCTCCTCGCACCTGCCGCGGCGGCAGACACGGTGAGTGTACCGATTGCGCCCAGCGCCGATGTCGCTCACGCCGGCACCATCTCGCCCACTGAGCTATCGCCGTCCTTTGCTGGTGTCAGTATCGAGCCAAGCAACCTATTTGCATTTTGTGGTTCGGCGGTGCCCAACGACCTGACCAGTCAGTTGATGGCCAACCTGCGTAACTTGACGGGCCAGCCTGCCCATGTGCGTATCGGTGGGTCCTCCGGGGACAATATGGTGTACGACAGCTCGGTGACCGATCCTGTCGTCGAGGATAATCCAGGCAAGTCGAACGTGACGAACCAATGGCGGTTTGGGCGTGGGTATCTACGTGTGCTTGACTTTTTGCCGCCTGGTACGCCAGTCACACTCGGTCTCAACCTGGCCTACGTGGGGGCGGATGCAGTGGACCGAAACGTGCAGGAAGTCAACGACCTCCTCACTTTGTCCCATAACATCTCCCTCGTCTCGCTCGAGATTGGCAACGAGCCTGACCGGTACGTGAGCCAAGGGTACCGTCCCGGAGGCTGGAGTGAGGATCCAGGCTACGGTCCTGAATGGCTCGCGGCGCCCAAGCCATCTCGACACATGCGCTGAAACCACACAACGTTTCCCGTACAGCCTTGAAGCTGGCACAACTGCCAACCCGTTCTCGGGCGCCGGAACGGCGTTCCAAATTCATTGGTTGGCATACGACGAACGTGGAATCGCATCCAACTCATTTGATTATGTCGCGGGCTTGTCCGAACATGTACATTTACACATGTAAGTCCTCCCCCTCCCCTTCCTCTGCCCCTTCCTCTTCTCCCTCCCTCTGTCCCTTCCTCTTCTCCCTCCCTCTGCCCCTTCCTCTTCTCCCTCCCTGCGCCCTCTCTGCGCACGTTGGTGTGCCTGGTTAGTCTGGACAGTGAAACTGACTCGTTGTGGCGGCTGCACAGTTGGCGCGACCAACGCCGAGCTAACGCAAGACTGGTTGCTCAACCTCAACAATACGTACCAACAATTCACCGGGTGGGCCGGGGAAGTGCAAGCGGCTGTGCAGCGGCACAAGCCGTACTACCTACGGGAAGTAGCGTCGGTAGGACCAGATGGATCTTGGGGGGTATCCGACTCGTTTGCAAATACGTTGTGGACATTGAACTTTTTATTGTATACCGCGTCGCTCGGCGTGGCGGGGGTCAACTTGCACATGACCCAAACGGGTGCTGCAGCGCCGTGGCAACCGATCCGGTCGACGGACACGGTGGACCTCATGTCCGAAGTCCATTTTACGCTTTGGCGGCGATGGACCAGATTGTCGGTGGAAGCTGTGCTGTGCGCGTGGCACAGGTGCCCGTACCAGCTAATGCAAGCGAACGATACGCTGCTTACAGCCTCTATTCCCACGCCCAACTCACTGGCTTGGCACTGCTCAACACTCTCCCATCCAATTCCTCCTCCACGTCGCGTGGCCAAGCGCAATTTACATTTGCCCTGCCCCAACTGGCCAACCAAGCTTCTACCTCTCCTACCTCTCTGCCCCGGGCACCGACGCACTGAGCAACACCACCTGGAACGGGATCGCATACGAAGAGAGTACAGGTCTGCCTGGTCCCGCTCCGGACCTGCCCACTTCCTGGCCTACCACGGTCCACGCCGACGCTCAGGGAAGCGTGACGGTGCCGTGCCAGATGGCACAGCGGTCGTACTCAACCTAGGATCCAGGTTGGGCAGTCAGCCCGTCCAAGTCTCTCCCGAAGCGTGTGCGCACATCAGTCCCCGCTTGCTCCCCTTGAGCAGTGGTAGTAGTACGGGCAAGATGGAGAGGGTGCATGAAGCATGGGCGCGTGCGGGGATCGCTGTGGTCTTGGCTGGGGCACTGCTCATGCGCTGATGCGACATGTGAGGCGCGCAGCGCACCCGATCTACCTATACCCTATCCCATCCTATTATTGCACACGCCAGTCGGTTGGACTGGCCGCTGGAACGGCCCAGCGTCCCAATGCAATCTTTGCATCCTGCTCTCTTCGTTCTGTGTCTAAGGAGACCATTGCCACGCGAGATGCGCGCGGGACGTTGTGGAGGAAGCTTGGGTAGAGGAAGAAAGAAGTACCCCACATCCACCTTTCGCATTATATTTGTCGGGGACCACTGAGTATACGGAACGTTGACCTTCACCACTGAGACTCAGTCCTGAGATTGAGGGGGCAATTTGGACTGCCCCGCAAGTCGTACTGGATTCCCCTATGCTTTCTTATGGGGCGTGAGGCCCGAGAACATCGAACATCGAACATCGATCAATATTCAATGGCTGTCCATTAGTAGTTGTTAAAAATGCGAGGACAAAGGCCTACGGAAAGAAGAAGACAGAGGGAGGTGATGGATCTATTCCAAGAGAGGAGCCCGTTAGGGGCAGAACATAGAGGAGAGTCGGATAGAACAGCGCGATGCGTGATGCGTGATCAGCTGCATGCATGATGGCGCTGACAGCCCCACCACGACTCGACGCTAGGATCCGACGAGATTGGAAGAGTGACAAATCAAGAGCCAGCTGGCTAGGAGGAATCTGAGCCGAAAATGGGCTTGATGCGGGAAGTCTCCTCAGCCCCACCAGGATCCGGCGTGAGCGTGAGGTAGCGACCTACACTGGAGCGTTGAACCGTATACGGTAGGAGCTTGGTAAAATCATTCGCGGGGTTCTCGGTTCCAAGAACCTTGTGCCACAAAATGCGCCCGAATCGACATGCTCGCGGAACCAATGGTTGCGAATGTCCATATGACGAAGGCGTCCAATGAAACCAGGGCGAGAGATAATTGACAGGGCAACAGCCGAGTCGCTATAGAGATCCACCGGACAGTTGGAAGGTACTAGTTGAAGCTCGACCATGAGGTTACGAATGCGGAGAGCGTCGCGGGCGCCCTCACTAATAGCCATCATCTCAGCTTCAGCGGTCGACATTGCCGTAGTGGTTGCTGGGCGCTGCGCCAGTGCACTAGGGCGCCAAAAACAAACACAGCGACCCCTGTACCGACTTGCGTGTGACCTTGTCGCCGCCCCAATCGCTATCGGTAAATACGGCAATAGGAGGTGCCGTTCGATTGATCCTGAGACGCAGAGACCAATCCAATGTACCACGGAGGTAGCGCAGGACATGTTGTGCGGCGCTGCGGTGTGCAGCAGAGGGATCCTTGTTCCAACGACTGAGAAGATGTACGACAAATGACAGGTCGGGCCGGCAGGTCTGCGCGGCCCAGCTGAGGCTCTGCACAATCGACATATAGCGCTTATGCTCGGCGACAGTGGCAGGAGCTTCGTCTGGTGGACGTGGCGGGAGAGGTGTATCAGGATTGATAGGCAAACGAACAGGGTTGCACTCGAGCATGTCGGTGCGGGCGAGTAAAGCTAACAGAAATGCACGCTGGTCGCAGTCAAAACCATCAGCGCGAGTAACATAGTGCACACCCAGCATCTTACTGAGAGGACCCTTGTCGCCAATCTTGATGTTGAGACCGAGTTCGTCCATGAATGCGTCAAAAGCAGCTTGGGACGGGGCCATGGCCATTCCGTCATCACAGTATATTGCGAGCATGATGGTCGTATTCGCTCGTTTGCGTATCCATACGTCCTGTTCTGTTACCGTCGAGCGGAAACCAATATCTCGTAGCTTGCTGGCGAGGTGGCGGTGCCACGCAGCGCCGGAGGCTGCAAGGCCATAGAGGGACTTCTGAGTCGCCAAACGTTTGCTTTGTCGGTGAGAAAACGATCGGGAGGCTTAACGTATACCTCATAGGGAATGGGTGCATGGAGATATGCACTCTTGCAGTCAAAATAATATGCCTGGAGGCCTTGCGCTTTACCTCCCACGGCTACGGTGCGAAAAGACTGATGTGCTGCGCCACTCGAGAATGTGAGGGCCTTGGGCAACTCACTTGTATCCTCCTGGTTTCCTTGAACCACAATACGGGCTTTCCGTTTGAGGAACATATTCTCTGGGGTGACGCCAACACTGTAGACGGTGCGGGCACCCAAGATCTTCGTTCCGGCCGGAGGGCGTGGCACTTCTTCAAAGGCATCCATGGATCTGAGCCCGTCAAGCTCAATGTGTTCGGCCTGGCGCCACTGGGGCCACTCAGAGGTGGCCATTGCTTCACGCTCGGTCCGAGGGGCAAGGGGCACACCGTCAGCAGTGGTGCCGACAGTCGGGGGAGGGATGCGGAAACGGCGTTGCCGGCGGGGAATGGCTTTCTTTTTCGGGCTTGGTGTAAGGGATGCCCCAAAATAGAGAGCGTGGGAGGGGGGGTCGTGATAGCGTTCAAATGGTGAGGGGGCGCCCAATGCGGCCGACACACTAACGTTGGCATACAAAGCTGCCGCGACAGCGGCGTCGGCCCAGTACTGAGACGGTGCGCGGGCGCCGGCGAGGAGGACGCGGGTACGCTCCTGTATAGTGCGAGCGGCGCGCTCGGCGTGGCCATTCTGCTGGGAGGTGTAGGGGGTGGTGGTGGTGTGCTGGATCGGTGCATGACCGGCAGCAGTGAGGAGGTGCGGGACACGGGAAAACTCAGTACCGCCATCGGTGTGGAGACGGAAAAGACTGGCGCCGTGGCGGGCGAGGAGGCGGCGCTCCTCGAGGAGAATTAAGTTGGCTAGTGCCATTGCAGCGTCGCTCTTGCGCACCAGCGGAATGGCCCAGAGATAGCCGGTGCAGTCGTCGACTACGACAAGTAAATTGCGCTCACCCTTCAGCCCCGTCGGCCAATCTGTCACTAGATCGGCATGCAAGTGCGCCAGTGGGGCAGCTGCACGTGCCGTGTGGCTCTCAGGGAACGGGCGTCGGGTGCCCCGCCCCGCCGCGCACGCCTGACAAACGCAGGCCGCGTCGGCCTCGGCTGCATGGGCCTGGGTGGAAGTGATGCGTTGCGCAACTGGCCCCGTGGCCGTGAGGCGGGGAAGCTGGCGCCAACCAACATGACCATGGCGGGCATGAGCAGCCAGTATCCGGGTATAGTCGGCCACGGCGGCACGGGCGTGGGCTTGAATGGGGACGTTGGGGACGTCGCAGTGGTAATCAACCACATAGCCATTAGCGATACGGTCGTAGCGAGCAACAATTGCGGGATCGCTATGGATAACAGCGCCTTGGCGGTGTGCAAGGAACTCTACTCGATGACCAGCGGCATTTGCCTGCGGTACAGAGAGTAAGTCATGGTCTAACTGGGGGACAAGCAAGCAGTACAAGTCAAGGATGCATTCAGTTTGGACTGTGGAAGCCGGGAGTCGAACCCGCTTCACCCCACAGCCTGTCACCGCAAGCTTCCTGGACGCGCCAGCCAACTCAACCCACCCAGTCGCAGGCTCGAGGAAAATGAAACCCTCGGGCGAGCGGACCATGCTCGGCGTCGCGCCGCTGTCAACTACCAGCTTGTGGAGCGCAGACGCAGTGGTGGGTGGTGGCAACCCCTGTGACAGGGCTGCCGCGAGTTCCTACTGGCGATCAGGAGGCGGGAAAGAAACGGGGGCTAGGCCTTGCGCGTTCGCGGTAGGGCTAGTTGGCTGTGGGAATGCCGGAGCTGGTAAAACCAGAGGTGAGGGGTAGTACGTCGGCATATAGCCGGGCGAGTACATCGGTGGCGGAGGGGTTCCTCCTGCTGGGCGTAGCGACTAACTGCTGTGGCCGAATGGGAAGTATTGGAGTTATTCGAGCTGCTCGACATCGGCATGTTCTTCAACTCCGGATGCAGTGACCAGCATTGGGCCTCTGCGTGTCTGCCATTGGGGTGAAGACGGCAGGTACCATTGCGCTCTGCGCGCCCTCCTTTGCCCTTGTGCGAGGAAACAGCCTTGGTGACGAGCACTGTGTCCTCGATGTTCAAGAACTGCAGCGCTTGGCTCCGGGTCTTGCCCTGGAGCTGTTGCTCCTTCACGCGATTCGGCTCAGGGCAGCTATTGGCAAGAACGCTCCAGGCACGAACGCTGAGCGGGAGTCCAATCATTTCACCCATACCCACGATCCGCTCGATGCGGGCAAGGAACTTCCGCGCCGTCTCATGCGCCGCAGGCTTAAGTGTGTCCAGGCGGGAACTGACATCACTCTCAAGTTTGACCTGGGTGGGACGATTGCGCTCGCACATCTTGCGGTACAGGCCTGAGGCCGAACCGCAGGCAACATGACTCTGCGTGGTCGAGTCACATTTGGTCAAAAGGACATGCTCGAGCCGCCTGTCGATCAGCTCTTCCTCAGGGGAAGAGGGGCCGTTGACGACTAGGTTCAGGAACTGGTATGCCGAGAGCTGGTTGCGCGTATCATAGTCATAATCAAGCCAGTGCGTCGTTCCGAGTTCCCAGGGGGTAAGCTGTTTCCTTTAGCCAGCGCCCTAATCATCTCCTCCTCCACAGAACGTGTCTGATGAGAAGGGATTTCCAGAGGTGGGAAAGTGTCAACACTGCTGGGGCTGTGGGCAGATGTTCGAACTGGGGGAAACCAATTGGGAATCAGCGCCGCGGTACCTTGAATGCGGTACTTGCGGGCAAAGTAAGCAAATTCGTGCATGAATGCGGGGTCGTGAATCGCATCTTGTGCCTGTTCCGTAGACCACTCGGGGTGTAAATCTTGAAGATGCAACAGGAACATGAGCTCATGGTGGGTTAGGTTGGTTTTCGGGGAGTGATTTCCTTCGACAGGGGGGGGTGCCATCGTGGGCAATTTGGGCGTCTTCACCGTCCAGACGCTCGGGGGCGGCGGGGGTGGCGTGGGGAACTGCAGGCTCCTCTTGGGTAGCCTCGACAGGGAGAATGGCGTCGGCAGACATGCTTTCGGCGCGCGGGTTACGCTTCTTCTTGGAAAGGGGTGGAAAAGCAGTATCGGCTCCGGAACGGAGACCAGGCATTCAGCCGTGTGGGGTGGGGGTAGGTGGGAAAAAAAATATAAGTAGGGCTCAGGCGGGCAGACGAGAGAGGTGTAGTCTCCGCCTACTCAGAGGATAGTGTGGGCTCAACCTGTTAAAAATGCGAGGACAAAGGCCTACGGAAAGAAGAAGACAGAGGGAGGTGATGGATCTATTCCAAGAGAGGAGCCCGTTAGGGGCAGAACATAGAGGAGAGTCGGATAGAACAGCGCGATGCGTGATGCGTGATCAGCTGCATGCATGATGGCGCTGACAGTAGTTGGCACCTGCGCGTCCTATATACCTGTCTCGGCTGGTAGATGGCAACGCAAAGAAGTAGGGTAGACTCAGCACTCAGGTACTCTGGTACTCCGGCTCGCAGAGGTACCACCAATCATAAATCCTTCCGCGTTACTTTACGTGGGACGCAGTACGACAGGTACCAGTGTTGTCTCGGCTTCCCGCCGGCCCCAACCCGAGTTCAACGCACGACACTAACGCTCGCCTGTGACATTGACACGTGCATGCATGTGACGCGGGTAGTAGTATTCCATACTTCGAGGGTAGCTAGTAGCTAGTTAGCTCCTCTGGCTAGATCCTGCCGGCTGAGTAAGGGGGGCTATTATGCGTATGCTTCTTCGCACCTGCACCTGCATCACCGGCACCATCTGCAGGACCTCATTTCGCTTTTCACATGCACATCTCCAGTCTCTCTGTCACATATCACGGGCTTGCGCTCAGCCGCTCAGCAGTGAGGCTCACTTTCCTATCCTGGGCCTGACTGTTGTGTTTTATTGTTACCAAACCCATATACTGACGTCTTCCCCCGCGCGTTCCGATCCTTGCAATGGACACTCTTGATCGAGGGGGCGCAACTGCATACCCTTCTCACCGCCACAGATCCCCCTGCGGTATATCTCACGTGTTGGACGGCATGCGTCCCTTAGTAGTCAGCTAGGCAGACCTGGGCCTGGGGCCTGAGGAGCGGCCCCGATCGCAGCCGCGTCGAGGTAGCTAGCACTTCCTGCCCTCTGTCACATGTCACCGCTAAGCTAACCCCAACGTGAGGTTGCCGACGCGAAGCGCTACGCTAACCAAGCCAGGGCACGGATTCCCAGATCCCAAATCCCACGCCTCAAAGATCTACCCGCACCAACTTTTTTCCAAAAAGATAGGTCCCACTGGGATTCGAACCCAGGTTTCAGGAATGTGACGTATGACCAGTGGGCACAGCACTGTCAAACCTGTCAGAATCCTACTTGCTAACCAACTACAATATGGAACCGGTTATGCGCGCCTTGCCAGAATAGGCACTTGACATAACGGTTGGTTCTGTGGATGCCAAAGGAACGCCATCCCATCAGAAGCGGCTACGATCTTCCGGAGACGAAACTGGTCTAGCACCTCTGTTCACCGTGTCCCCAAGATGTTTTTATTCTCATTAGTCATGTCACGCTGCGTCCCCACTCCCCACACGGCAGCAGGGCGGGTAGATGGGCGGGTAGATGCGAACACGGCATGCAAAAGGAAAAGATGATGAAGTGAAGATAAATAAAAGTCATGCAAAAGGAACTGCTTTTGATGAGGCAGGGGGGCCGGGGGAGTCATCCATCATCGAATCGTCACCTACTTAGCCACCGTTCCGTTGTTCACCACCGCAGGCGTGTAGTTACCAAAGCAGGCCTACTGGTAGTTGGCCGCTTGAGTGAGATGAGTTTGCTGGTACTGGACAAACTCACTGAGCAAGCAAGCGCCGTCAGCGCGGGGGGTGCAACCCTGAGCCTCGTTCATGGGGATGAGCGCGTCGTTGAGCAAAGTGCGTACGATTGTCTCGGAAGTGGTGGTGTTGGTGGTTTGCTCTGTAATGGTGCAGTCGGCCACTTCGTAAATCAGTCGTGCGGCGTACGGGGTGATGTGGGCCAACTTATCGATCCGCGTGGCATTGGCTTGCGAACCCTTCAACACCTCGCCCAGGACTTGAGTGTAGTTGAACGCGGTGAGGACGGAGACCAAGACACTGTCATGGGTAAAGTCCATGTACAGTTGTTGGTCCATGGGGGGAAAAAGGGGGGGTGAGCAAGGAGGTGTTTGGGTGGTCAAAGGTTCGGGCGAGAGAGAGGGAGGGGAGGTATTGTTCAAGCGTGCCAGAACGTCTTGGGCCAATCCTACACCTTGCGCCCGACCCGTCTGCGATCCAAACGAAACGTCACCCCAAAATTTCAGGTCTAGCTCGTACTCAAACCCAGCCCATTCTTCCTGTGTGAACAGTTGGCAGAACGGCGAGGTACCCAGCCCCACCGTCTCGTACGCACACAGCGACTGCATCCCAAGTACCATGTCAGTCGTCAAGTTCAGTCCCGGCACCAGCGGCTGCAGACGCGCAGTCGCATTGGCCAGGTACATGGCTTTCCACGTCGGATCCAAGAACATGTAACCGGCATAGATATTGTGGGAATTGTTGCACGTCTCGTAACCGGCCAGGGTATTGTTAAAGCCCGTACCTTCGAGGATGACCTCAAGGTCAATCAGGTTGGGAGCGTCCAAGCCAAAAAAGCCAGAGGTAAAGTATCGTGCCGATTCGAGCATCCGGCCTTCCGATGTGGTGCGCACTACAGGCTTGTGCGATGGTTGACAGGGTTGTACAGTTGACCGTACTGGTAATACGCCTTGACACCCGAATCGAACAGTTCTTTCGCGCCGTTGGGCACCAACGCCTCGGTTCCAAGTTGGTACGTCCAGTCGTTAAGGAACGCCAGCGGACCCGAAGCGTTTAGCGCCGGACCTGTGCCAGCCGACGCATTGGCCTTGACTTGCGCAAACGGTCATTCCGAACGCCGGTGCAGCCTCAATGTTGCCCGAGGTGGGGTAACGCGAACCGTGACGGTGCAAGATCTGCACCTTCTTGATGGAGCAGGTGGGCGCGAGTTGCCGCTGGCTCTGCCATTCGGGGAAGAGGGGCGAAGGGAAGTACGGCGACTATTGAGTTGGATGGCAAGAGAAACCACAAAAACAAACCCACAAAAGCACAATGCCGGGCCCAAAATTAACCCCCATCGACACATGATCCGTCACTTGTCAGTACTCAGTGGTCGCTTCGTATATTTCGAGCAAGAGTAGAGAAGACGGGAAAGAGACGAGGAAGAGACGTACGTTGTTGCCCCACGACCGGTCCACGACAAACGTCGGGTCGGTCCCGTTGAGGGGGAGGTAATTGACCTCGACGCGGAGAGGCTATGGTTCTTGCCGTTGGCAGAGGCGTTGACGGGGTTGTACTGTGCGACGAAGGGGTGCGGGCCCAGGACGTAGGGGCCGCGGAACCCGACGTTGGTGGGGAAGAGGGGGTCGAGGGTGACAGTGGAGTTGGGCTGGACCAGGCCGGCTTGGCGCGAACGTGGGAGGCGCGCGTGGGGGGGTAGCACGGCGGCCGTGGCTGGCGACACGCAGATGGCCGTGGCGGCGGCAGCGGTGGCGAGGGGCGAGGGCGGCATGGGAACTGGCGTGGCGTGCGGACGGGGGACCCCATTGAGGCGCAGGCCAAGGTGGGATGTATTAATACCCCAGAGCGATGGAGACGTAGTGGGGTTGGGAGGGTGGGGATGGGCGTGATATGATGGGCGGAGTGTTGCATCGGTTGTGCGGCGGAGGGGGAGGCGAGTGGTTGGTATACTATGAATACGACGGTACCTTTCAATGGTAGGACTATAGCGTTACGCATGCTATTACACTGTTATAACACGTGACGTGCGCGTGACGGGTCAACAAAGCCGGCGGGTGAGAGACTAGCAGCCGGCAAGGAAATAGTAGCACCTAGGAACCATATCAACAGTATCACTCCACCTACGCACTGCCTCCCCACGAGCACGTAGTCACTAGCCCCTGCCGCGCAGTGTACCCAGTGCGCTGTCACAGCATAGCCGGTGGCAGCCACGTTGGAGGGGATAGAATATGGATTTCCATGGAAATTTGTGCAGCAGAAATCCATTCGGAAGGCGGGGCTTTTGCCTGTGACTAGTGACTGCGTACTATAATAGTAAGAAGAAAGTGTGCCATATGCTTGCCGTTGCTCATTCCTTGCAACACGGAATCTACCGGCCGTCCCTGTGCCGCACATCGGCCGTCCGGCGCCTGGCCGTCTGCACCCATCGGACCCACCGGCCACCCCGGCTTGCAGGAGCAGAGAAGGCTGTGTAACATGTAATACTCGAAATACTCGACTTTGGCCGCGCGTTGGCGCCGCCGAGGCGCGAGCTCGGGCGCTGCTCCTGTTTTCCCTTGCCCAGCTGGCCGCGTTCCGACGACTCCTAGTTTCCTGAAAGAGCTAGGAAGCTGATCACGCCACCGGAGGGGGAACGAAGGATCGAGTGGAAGCGGTGTTGTTCGTGGAGAGAAAAGGCAGGAGGGGAAGTGAATATTGAATTCGGTACTCATGCGTCACGGGCCCAAAAAGGAAAGTACAGGGGGGTGACAAGTGAAGACAGTGCAGTATGGCTTGGCAGTGTCAGTGTGTTCGCACGGGTCTATTCAATACAGAGAAGGTATCATCTCGCGCGTCAATATGCACACTACAACACCGGGTGAGGTGCAGGGAAGGCAAAGAGGGAAGCGAGTGGGTGCCCGGGTGGGTCGGGGTGTGAGGTCAGGGGGGTTTTGGAGTCCAACAAAACAAAATCGATAGTGCAATGGCAACTGAAGTTGCTCCTCGCGAGGGGACACGGGGACACACCCTTTTGTCTGTGGGAACTGTTGATGAGAAGCGAGACTGATTAATACACAACGGGGCCCGAATCCATCTCAATGTACTAAGACTATAGTTTCCGCGGTTACTTTCCTCGCACGGGGGAACGTGGATCGACCGACGCGATCCGGCAGCACAATTGGCCACCTGCGGCACCTGCCCTTAGGCCTTACGGTTACCACGGGTCCTGTTACGGCCGCTGTGGCCAGGGTTGTATGACGGTCCACGACGGTCAGAATCGTTTCTGGCACGGTAACCAAGTCGATGGCTGCGCCGACGCCGGGGACTCCCGCTGATCCCGGCGGACCAGCGCACCCACCCTACCCTCCATCAAAGTCCACGACGCGGCCTTGGTGAGCCGGGAAAGGCGAGAGCGCATCAAGGCGCCAGACTCACCGCGTTTTGGCGCAGTTGGTGGCTCCACTCGTCACATGAATTGGTGGCAGTGTAACTAACTGTATTGTAACTTGGCGATGCGCTCCATATGGCTCGGTTCGCTTCTAGATCCAATTTCAGAGTGTCTCGTTTGGAGGTGCGTCTCGCTGGTTCCCTCTTTTCTTGGTGAATATGCTTTCCTTTTACCCCCCCGGCTGGGGGGGTACACAGACGGAGTGGAGTATACAACGAGCACCAAGTGTATACACCCACCGAGCCCCCCGTCCTGAATCTTTCAAGTTGAGCATCACGCATCCCGTCCTATCACCCCACCAGCGCACCGCGCTTGGCTCAACTCTTCATCGCCAACCCCCGATTGGCCACCACCACCACCAGAACCACCGGCATCGGTATCGGTACCATGTCCACGCGTACCTGCGCCGCTGCACCGATCGTGGCAGCTAGCCTCGCACCCTATTACGCGCAACGGCTCGCGGTCCCCGTCGCCCGGGCTGACCCACAAGGCGAAGCGGCAACCGAAGAAGGGCGAAGGGGGAACGTGGTGAGTGCCGAGCAAGGCACGAGTGCGAGACTAGGTTATCTCAGATGGAAGATGAACTTATGCACTGGAGTGTGCGTGGGGAACACCTCCTCTACGTGGAGGTAATGCTGAACGCGCTCGGTTGGCAAGGGGCATGTACGGCTTTGGACCGCTCGGAAGCGTATACGACGCACAGGACGTTAGTAGCGATGAAGAACACCTTGCTGCCCAGAATCATCGCGTCGTCAGTTTTGGTAAGGCCCAGTTGGTCCAGTTGGGTCATACGCGCACCGTCATGGAAGATCAGCGATCGGTACGGTCTCCTTGTGTGTTTGTGTATCTGGCGCGGTTGGAGCACCACGCGGGGTACTCCTCGCGATATACTCCTCGCGGGGTGCTCCTCCGGGGGTACTACTCGCGGGGTACTCCTCGCCGGGGGGTACTCCTCGTGGTTGCGGCGTGGGGCGCAGAGTGGGTGCATCGTCGAGCATCGAACAGAAAGCTAATGCCATCTCAGGTGGACGACAGTCAAGTGCTGCGGGACGGGGTGGAGATGGATGGGGACGTGTCGGATGCCGAGGGTGGACGGGGGGTGTTGTAGGCGGCCACAGGGTCATGCGGCCGCAACGTTGGCTGCGCAAATGGCTGCTGAGCGGCGCGCGTCTCATCGCCTGTGGTCTGCTGGTGCTGCTGGTGCTGGTGGGTCCGCGGGGTCGGACGGGTAGGATGAGTTTGATGCGTCGCACGCCGGGCTGCAGCAGGACGCAGACTTGTACGAAGCCTCGTTTGAGCAGCGCGATATGGATGCCGACATTGAGGACCTGGATGCGTAACGTGTAACGCGTAACGCGTAACACTTGTGCGCCGTGTACCACGTCCACCCCCCTTCCCTCCCGTGAGTGGATGGGATGCGTGCGAGGGGGAAATATCCGTGGAGACCCTTCTGGCCCTTTTATGGCCTTTCTTTCTGTTCGCACCAGCACCTACACCCCTAACTCATCAAACCACACCTACTTGTTGTTACTATCCGGTCCTACCTTGGGACCATGGAAAAAGAACAAGAAAAAGAAAAAGAAAAAGCAAAAGCAAAGCATGTCGTTTTCCCCTCTTGCGTCGCTTGGCCGCGTTCCCCAACGAACCAGTCGCGGGTTAACCAGTCGCGGGTTCGATTCGGTTCGTTTAGTCGGTGGGCGCTTTTGTCGCGAGGAAGACTCCCCCCCCACCCCAACTCGACACTGGGGTTGGCCCTAAGGCCTAGGGCGGGCACGGACGATGTACCTCTCCGAACGCACCCGATACCCGACACGTCCGAGCCATCGCGTCTGTCTACCTCGAGCGCTGCTGCCCAACCCATGATGCATGGCATGGTGCATGCATGACCCATGGTGCGGGCCCAATGTCCCATGTAATGTCATTGGTGCATATTCCGATGCGTGGATGAACCGCGTACGCTCGGCAGGGCCAGCCAGCTGGGCCGCCGCGCAATTCGCAATCCACCACGCGGAACCAAGATCACAAGCCAATAGGATGAAGTGAAGCCAAACGGGATGGACATGGGACATGGGACAAGGGGCAAGGGGCAAGGGGCAAGGGGCAAGGGGGCAATAACAAGCCAATCGGATCCAGTCCAAGATGATCAAGGGAGGCCAATGAAGGGGATGAATGAAGAAGAAGATAAGTGAGAATGCAAGCAAAGGCGAGGGTAGGGGGGTTGGGAGAATGAATGAAAGAGGGAAGAGGGAAGAGGGGGGAGGGAAGAGGGGAGAAGGCAGGAAGGGGAAGGCCGAAAACTTGTGTGAAGCGGGCCGGGGAGGAAAGCGTTCAGGGAGGACCGGGCCAGGTGGGTCGAAAGGGTAGAAATGATGGGACAGGAAAGGTGTGGGAAAAGCAGAAAATGGGGAAGGTGGGAAGGCGAGGTGGATAAATGGTCGGATCGATGAATGATGGAATGGATGGATGGGTGGATGAATGCAGGGATAAGTGCACAAACGGATAAATGGACGAATGGATAAGGGACGAATGGATAACTGGATAACTGGATAAATGAATGAATGAAGGACGAAATGGATGGAAGGATGAGGAGACACAAGAGCAACAACGAAATGCAAAGCCAACACCAACCAGTGCAGTGGGAGACAGAGGGGAGAAGGGAGGGGAGAAGGGAGGGAGAGGGAGAAGGGAGAGGGAGGCCGGTAGAGAGAGAGGAATTGGGAGGCCGGGAAAGAAAAAGGCGCGTGGGGGGGGTGGGGGGGGGTAAGAGTAATGGGCAAGGAGCAAGGGGAAACGAGGAAAGGGGAAAGGGTAGAAAAGGAAGGACATTCACTCAACACCACCATCTCTCAACCACCACCATCCCTCCCTGGCGCGACCTCCACCCCACTTCCTGTTCCAAGTCAGCTCCCATTCCAATCCAACAGGCCAACAGCCACAAACCAAGGAAAACAAAAAAAGAACACAAAACACAAAGAAAGCAAAGCAAAAGTATAGTATCCCGCCGGGGAAACCACAGTGCAACACATGAAGGGGAAAAACAGAAAAAAGGAAAGGAAAAAGAAAGGAAAAAACAGGAACAGGAACAGGAACAGGAATAGGAATAGGAACAGGAACAGGAACGGAAACAGGAACAACAGAAAGATAGGGGAGGGGAGGGGCCACGTCGGGTCCGGTTTTGAGGGGCGGAAGGCGCGAAAGTGAAGTGTCAAGCGAGTGGAATGGAAATGGGGATGGAAATGGGAATGGGAATGGGAATGGGGATGGGAATGGGAATGGGAATGGAATGGGGATGGAATGGGAAATGAATGGGGGATGGGGGATGGGGGGATAGGGATGGGGGATGAGCGAAAAAACCAAAATGAGATGGAAATGGGATGGGATGGGATGGGGGGAATTAGCTGGACTGGAGGGTGACCGCTGGACCGCTGGAACGGAACGCTGGAAGGTTGATGGGATGTGGAATTGGGGTAAGCATCCGAGTCGATCAATGTCAGTGTCGAGGTCGATGTCGATGTCGATGTCGATATCGATATCGATATCGATGAACCGAGATGGACAGAATATGAAGCTTGAAGCTTGACTTCTACTTGAAGTGGAAGTGAAGGGTACTTGGACTGGCCTGGGGACTTGGACTGGGATTGGGACTGGGATTGGGACTGGGATTGGGACTGGGATTGGGGCTTGGGACTTGGCACGGCAAAGAAAGGTGAGGAACGGTGAGGTGAGGAATGGTGAGGCTGAGGCGGGAAAGGTAATCGTCGGATGCGATCAGCGTTTTGGGGGGTGTGTGGTACGGTGGGATGGGGTACGGTGGGATGGATGGGGTACCATAGGATGGGGGGTTTGGGTACCGTGGGATCAAGCCAACTTCAGCAAAAGGGCAAGCAAAAGGTACGCTCAAGTAGGCTCCAGGAGGGCACGAAAGCGCAAGCGCAATCCAGAGTCACGAGCAGAGAAACAAAGGGAAACAAAGGGAACAAAGAACGAGAAAAAAAGAAAAGCAGAGGTGTTCGAGTGGGGGGGGGGGGGGGGGGTAAAGGAAGGTAAAGGATGAAGGGAGAGAAGTCACGAGGTACGTGAGGGGGATGTGTAAGTGTAAGTGTGAGCGTAGGAGGAAGGGGTTGGGGGGTTTAAATCGACGGCGAAGGCATGGGCTCGTCCATA
>RSEE01000210.1:0-12595 GCA_003971905.1 Moniliella sp. 'wahieum'
GAGAGGGCCGAGGGGGATAGCGAGCTACCCGAAGGAGAGAGAGAGTTATGCCGAGGCGATAGCTCGCTATAAAATCGTCCGATCTATGCAGCATATGCCCTCCGTTTTCCATCCGACGCCCGTTCAAAAGTTACACCCACCCCACCCTAACCCTCACCCCCCTCACCCACCCCACCCTAACCCTCACCCCCCTCACCCACCACCATGCCTGACACACCCCCCGACACACCAAGACCAGGCGTCGCATCACAGTGAGAGTGGTAGGGGTGGATAGCTACAGCCTTGGGCTACTCAAACTAACTCACTCCCGTGGTCTTCCAGTCAAAAGTTGTCTCAACCCTGAATGGGTGGGGTGGGCATGCCCTTGTAACCCCTAACCCTAACCACTAGTTGGTTCGTCTGCTTCGTGGGCCAACCGACTTAGTGGTCTGAGAGCTGCAAGGTTCTGTAGCTCGAGTTATCTTTTCTTCTTTTTCCCTACTTTGCGTATAAGTAGGACGACCCCTCGCGGGTATACAATGCTAGTCTTTACCACACCCACCCCCTTTGGCTTGCCTGGTAGACTCCGCTACTTTACAAGATCCATCACCTCCTCCCTCTCTCTCCTTCTCTCCGTAGGCCTTTGTCCTCGCCTTGACACCCCTCCTGTGGTGTGGGTCCCCTCGGGACTCCCCCCTTGACATTCAGGCTGACGGAAGAGGTGACGGAATCATGAAGGGCCAAAGAGTGCGAACAAACGAGATGAAGAGAGAGATTGGTCGGTATAAGCAACAGGACGGGCCATAAGGACCACAACCAATAGCCGTAGGTAGGGCTACTGGTCCACAGGAGGGATCAGACCAAAGGGAGCAGAACAGGTCCACCTTCCCAACACCCCCTCCAATCACGAGCGGGTGCCACTGCCATTGGTGGTCAGCGGTACACACCACCACTAGAAGTGCCTGGTAACATTAGCACCTTCGCGCACACCTTCCCGTCTGGTGTCGGGGCAAATGGGGCTTGGCCGATGGGGCTACTGTCATAGATGACCCCTACGTTCCAAGAGGATTGTAGTGTGTTGTCGTCGAGTGCTGATGCACCAATTTGTTAGCAACCTCGAAGTTGAATTCGAAATAACCCTGCCAGAGGACCATCACGATAAGGGAAGTGATAGATGTTCCGATTGAGAGCGCACCAGAGAGGGTATACTTCATTCTGATGTGCCATACAACAGAGGGGAGGAAAAGTCAGTCTTATGACAACCGAGTAACCGAGACGGGTGGGGGCGAAAAACGTACGAAAGCCAGTAATTGCCCTGCCGTGCACGGCTAAAAAAGTAGGAAAAGAGCAACCAAAAAAGATCCAGGATGTGTAGCTAATCGAATCGTTGGAGGTCCAGTCGGAGATACACCCAAAAATCACCGGCACAACGATCCAGGCTGGTTTGAAGCGGTAAAAAAGCATCGACCGCCAGCGCGATAGGGCATAGACAGGGAGAGGAAGCAAGGCGCCAATCAGAAACCCATACAAGGTCCAAGAGTACAGTTTCAGGAAACCAACGTATGGTCCCACTCCGCCCCAGTATTGTACATCATTTCTGTATGCACCCGAGTTAGACGCAGCATTGTTGCTTGACAAAGAGGAATAGATGTGTCCTGACCCGGAAGAAGCCAATTCTTGCTCTTTGCCTTGGTGAATCCAGAACCCAGCATGAACCAAGCTACAGGCAATCTGCACACCAACTTGGGTAAGAAAATTGACGCGCGGTGGAATCTTGAAGTAATGGCACAGCTTGGATCCGCCAGCAAAGAGCGCGGCTTGATGGATGATGTTGTTGGTGAATAGGCTGAACACAACGATACTGGTGGTGTTGTGCTCAAAAAGAAGTCCTGCGACGAGGCACGAAAAGTGGCGCAGGGAGACTTGGATCCCTGTGATGCCCTGGACCAGGCAGATCGGAACGAAAAAAACCAAGGACACAAGAAGAGCGACGAACAAACCCCACACAGGGAACCGGTGTGGTACACGTGTACTGCAGGAATGCAAAGAGCGATGCACACCACGAATAGCCCAAGACTCCACCAAGTGGGTACCTGTTTATAGTTGGTGAGTATGGCACGGGTGTGGGGATCGTACGCGCTAGCTGGCTTTAGCCGTAACCAGTGGCGAATATCCGCCCCGTGGAAAAGCCCGACATGCACCAACACGGACGACACTGCAATAAAGGAAAAGAAGATGGCCACAACACTCATGGCGGACAGGTAAGGAAACGAGTAGGAGTTGTACTCATCTAAATCAAACCGTAATGGTTCCTCTAAGGAAGTGTTGCCCACGTTTAGGCCGAGATACAGGTAAGGCGACCCCATGTAATCGGATGGCAACGCATTTGAGAAGGGAATTTGGGCCATGTGATGGGTATTGGTGCACATGAGAGCCACTCCGATTACACACCCTCCCAAAATGACCCCAACCAACGCACACACCAAGACATACGGTGGCACAATCAAGGGGGACAACCCCATTGCCGTCACAACCTTGTACCAATCGAAGGTGATCATGTGGAGTCCCAGTCCGTTGCTGCCACCAAAAAGGAGGTTAATGGCAAACGAATGCGGGTGCCATCCACGGTAAGAAGCTGAATGTTTGCATTGGCATAAAAAACACCCTCGGTACCCATTCCCATAGGGCGATGAGCACCAGCACGCACCAGAAACGGGTCGCATAGGCCAATGGGTGGCACGGATCCCATGCAGAGCAGTCGGACAGACGATGTCTCCAGCTGCACGGGCCACACGAGCGGCTCAGGCCAGACCAGCACCTTGTGAGCCAGATTGGCAAGGGGAAAGCCTAGAAGTGGTGCGGCAATGGTGAGAAGAAAGATGAACCCTGGCTTCCACAAATCCACCTGCAAAATAGCCTGGATGTTAAGAGAGTCAGATACCATAAACTTTGCGTTCACTAGAGCTGTGAGCATGAAGAGGGTCTGGTTGGGGCCAGTGGTGATGCCCGCAATGACGGTTAGCAACCTGTGATAGTGTTAGCAGAGCTGCTTTAGAATAACAGAGAAATGAAGTGTGAGGGCGGCAGAATGGTCCCAAACTTACGCATGCTCCTTACAGTTGAACGGCCCGGGATTGAAGAAATGTTTGAAGGCCCAGTGGTCGGGGTACGGAATCATGGACATCAGTTTGCCCAACCCATATGCAAACGGCTGAATAAACACGGATCCTACCAGTGTTGAAGCATCGCCCGTAATAAAGACAACGTCCAACTCAAAATACAAGATCGAGAGTCCGACGGTGATCAAGGATCCAATGAGCCACACACGTGCCGTGTTGATTGGTAAGGAAGGGTCGTCCTCGTTGGGGACTGTGGCGCGAACTTCAGGCAGGGAAGAGATGGCTTGGTTAAAATTGGCGTCGACCCCGTTATCGTCCCCATTTTCATCGTCGGACATGGAAGAGGTGAAGGTGTCGCACATGGCGATGTTTTCGCTTTGGAAGATACTGTCCTTGCCCATATACGTATCGTAGATAGAACGGCGGTGATTCATGTCCAGGAGCGATCTACCGTCAGGATCTGTGGCGTCCGTGACATCCTCCTGCCCGTGGGCAAGCGAATATGCCCGGAAGTTAGTCGTGTTGAAGGATTCGGAACGGATGGAATCCTGGCGATCGGACGGGGGAGCCTCATCAGCGCGAGGTTCAGTAATGGTTCCGTCAATGGTTCTTGATCGAGGTCATCGGGATGGGAGAGCCCCGACGGCGGGTTCGCCATGGACAATAACGATAATGGACCGGTGTCCTCGGCAGCGGTCTTGGTGCTCCACAT
The DNA here is from genome assembly GCA_003971905.1 of Moniliella sp. 'wahieum'. Taxonomy (NCBI): domain Eukaryota; kingdom Fungi; phylum Basidiomycota; class Moniliellomycetes; order Moniliellales; family Moniliellaceae; genus Moniliella; species Moniliella sp. 'wahieum'. The sequence continues at coordinate 3,811 of RSEE01000210.1, forward strand.
TTTGGTGCTGATGAGTATGAGTGGCTCGGGGACGATGACGAATGAGAGGGAGATGGTGGAGGAGGTAAGGAAAGAGAGGCGTCCAGTGAGCTGGGGTCGGTACCACCCTAGCTTCTGTTCTTTTTATCACGCCTTTATGTCTACCGCCACCGCTGCGAGTAGGATGTGTGTGGTGTCGCAAGTCCGGCGTGCCCACCATCGGATAGAGTCGCTGTCGCCTACTGTGTTACTGCGGATCAATCCTAAGCGAGAAATGGAGCCGAGCTGCGCGCTTCGTCAGAGATTAAGCTCGTCTCTATTGGGTTTCTGAGCGGGGTTGGGGCGACAAACGTTAAACGCGTCACTCATGAGCACAAAGGTCCATCTCTCTCTGAGGGAGGCACCAGAGGGCACGCAGGCCTAACGTCGCAAATGACGGAACCGCTGTCAGGAACATTTATGGCTGCTAGGTTACCCGCCACTGTGCCATCGACACCGACCTCTGTCCATGTTTGAATCTAATCAATACTATGCACGAGTACTTGGACTTGTGGAGAGATACAACAGATGTGAGTCGATGCAGGCACGCCCTTGGGGAAGGCTAATGAGTAGGGTGCGCCGTGAGGCTCGCCAGCGGCTTGCCCCGGCGCGGGAGAGGACTGGAATCTTGTTGGGGCAAGATAAGTACACCAGCACCTTGCATACATGCTTCGAGGCACCGTATGACGAACATTAGAGATGTTTGAGCCGCTCCTCACGGCATCCGTGGGAGCACTTTCGACAAATCAAAAGTATGATTGCCTAAGCTGCTTAAACGGGCATGGAGCAAATGCCTCTGAGCGGCACCAGAGGGCAGGCCGACTCGGGAATACAATGACTACCTCAGCGGGGGAACACAGGCCCAGTTCGCTTTCTCAGGGAGACACCAGGAGGGAGTCCTGCTCGGCTCTGGCGTAACTGGGCCAGTGCCCCACAGGCGGGGGGCGTCTCGGCTTCAGAATGACTTTTTAGGCTGACGGGAGAGGGTCCAGTCCTCTTTCTTATGAAGGGGCCAGGCAGGCGTGCGGATGGACTGCAGATCAGAATGATCATGAACGACCAAAAATCTGTTGTTGCATAGAGCTGCAGGCAGCCATAGTCCTCGCTATTTGTACCGCGGACGCGTACGATCTTGTTCATATGCTGTGAGAGAGGATTCCCCATGTTTCAGCGCCACTTCCACCAACTATTTCGAAACGCGTCACGAGTTTGACCCCGCTATCGGGGCTCATATATTAAACGTCCTGAAAAAGCCGCTGGGGAGAGGGGATCCCTAACCCGACGAGGCAACTAAGGATGGAATGAGGGAAACATGGGCAATCCTTTGAGGGGGGATGCCACAAGCGTTAGCCACCGACAAAGGGCGAACGGAAGACCGGAGGAATCGAGGGCAATGGGATGAAAAGGTGAAGGATGCGAGCCAAGAACGCGAGCGTGCGTGTCGTTTGTCGTCCACAAAGGCTTTCTGCTGTCCCACCGGAACCACCACAGAACCAGGCACACAGTGCTATACAACCGCGACGGCACCAGGCCACTGTCCGGGTGCTTCTGCCTGAGACAGCAGAATGATCTCCAGGCCTGCGCTCAGGCTCAGGCTTCAGGCCTCAGGCCGTGCAGGACACCACGTGTAGGGTTACGCGTGGGTTGTGCACGGCCCATCCCAACCAGTTGCGCGTCGCCCTGTGCGGTGCGCCCTGCCCAGCGATGCGCCGCGCGTTCTTCTTGCCGCCCACCGCATTCTGCGCGACGCGAAGCGCGCCCCAGCCCCCCAACCCCTGTGGCCACCACACCGCCCTTCCTCTCCCTGCCTGCCAAGGTGATGCACAACATTTGCGCGTGCGGCGTGCTCGCTCTTCATCAGCTCATCAAGCTTGCCTGGACCTGCAAGGGTATGTCTCTCCTCCTTCCGCGGCCTCGGCCTCGGCCTCGGCCTCGGCCCCGGATAGACCACGATTGACATTTGACATTAACATTGACATGTTGCCCCAGCGTTGCATTCCCAGCTGCAGGACGAGTCGGTTTGGCACCGGCTGGCCATCCGTTTTCTTGGTCTGCCCCGCTCTTGTACCACGTTGGCCCATGCCGCGCGCATCGCCGGGTTCGCCACTGTCCCCCAGACATGGCAGGGCCTCGTGGTCGCTGCCGAGCTGCTGGAGCGGCAGTTCGGATGGAGCGCAAAGGGGTGGATCCACCCCCGTTTAGCACGGCTGCGCCATACGTAGATCTCGAGGAAGATCTGGCTGATTTCATCAGTCCCTATCCCTGGAGTTCGGACCCGCGCTTGCCTGAAGACTACGTTTCCCGCGTCTTTCTCAACACCCCGACCAGCATGTTTAATCCGCTTGAGGGTGGTTTGATCGAGGTGATGGAGCTCCCCTCGTTTAAAAAATTGACCACGGTTACTTTGCCGCCGCTGCCCGCCCAGCCCCTGGACACCCACCCAGCACATATTGCGGGTCCATCGAGAGGGGAAGATGGTGCTCTTTTTTTGGACTTGGAGGTGGGAGGTCGATGAAGGTACGTTGCCCCCCCCCCCCCCTTGTTAGGTCGCCTTTCCTTTGGCTCTGCTACAGTGCTCTAACGTTACCTCTTGTGCTGCCAAGACTGGGTGGACTATGGGGAGAAATGCCGCATTCCCTTCAACATGTCGACTGTTTCTTTTGAGTCAGAGACGCGCCGGAGGTGGTACGCACCATGTGTATGTGTTCTAGAGACCTTACCCACCCACAATACCAACGCATGCTGAACAACATCATGTTATTTACCGCGGTCTGTTACCGATGGTGTATCACCTGTATGTCCGACTGTTTCGTATCTGCGTCGTGCGAAATAACCGTATTGACCTATTGACCCTCCCTTTAGCTCTGGAAAGGACCGCACCCACCTGTCCACCTTCAACGTTGAGACTGGAGAAGAGAAAAAAGGCGTGGTGGGACAGATCATCCCTGGTCCTCGAACGTATCGCCGCCCCACGTCCGTCCGGACCTGGAGAAAGAATTGGAGTATGTACGATGCATCTTATGGGGTTTGGCCGCTAACTCTGTAGTCGCAGGTCTGAATTGTTTCACTGGAAACTGTTTGCGGATGACCAGTACATCTACCTCATTTCCAGGGCAATCTTATCGCCCTGTCACCCGAAAGGGACGGACCGTGTGGTCGTTTTAAAGATGTGTGGAAGGATGAGAACGCTAGCCATGTGGACGATGTCGACATTTTATCCTCGACCCTAAGCGTATGGATGCCAATGGTCGCTCCATGGACCGTGTACTAGGAGATTATGTACGTCCCCCTTCTTGCTTCTTCTTCCAAAAGCTGAGCTGACTCGGGAGATACAGCGACCGCATGCAAGCTCTTTGGCATTGGCACGGGAAAGATGGCTGTGCAAGAAGTCTTTTTCGACGCGACCACGGAAACGCTTCTGATCAGTGTGTTCCAAGCTGGGTTCGGGCTCCCGTTTCCGTCGAAGGGCTTCACGCTCTGTGGCTCATCAAGGATTACAAGAAAATGCTCGTGTCGGAACGTGTGCGCTGGATGGCGTTTATCCAGCTGCAGGAGTCCACGTTCCCTTACCACTGTGGCCATTCCCTGGGCAGGGGGAGAATGTTCTTGCCACAGATCAACTACGGCTGGCGATGGAACGAGAACGGCAAACCTGTGGTGGAAGAAGAGCCACGCGGGATCCAGCCTGATGGCTTGCTTGTGCCGTTTGTCATTGACTGGAAACACGCGCGGGACCGAGAGAGATCCGGCTGTGCCGGCTGATCGCTGGTCCGATCTGGCACTCCCCCTCGCCCGCCGACGACGGCACGGTTGTCACGCGGGTTGCCAAGAAGCGCCAGAAGGGCTCGCCGGAGGAGTTGCTCTATGAGAGCGTGATTGCGGCTTCGCTGCGGCTCAAGTACAATACCTTGACCCCGACTGGCGCGACGCTGATCCTGCTGGACGAGGAGAGCCAGCTGCACCTCGAGCACAGCATGGATGTCGGCCAGCTCAAGACGAGTGCGTTCCTCGTGTGGGACTGGGGCCAGAAGGCCGAGCGCTGGTTGGCGGCACACTAGCCGTGCCCCAAGAGAAGTACTAGATTGCCGATGCATCCTCACTTGGTCCAGACAGCACGCCAGATGGGCACAGACGAGTGGAATGGCTGTGGATATAGATAGAGTGACCTTAGGTGCCGAGCGAGCGCCACCCACCTAAACGAGCGGTAAAGGTAGTAGAAACGGCCGCTTTGGTGCGCGATCACAGAAGGTAGGGTTAGACGCACTGGCGCGCACGTGGAGTGGACGCACCGCTGACGTCAGCCGCACCACCAGAATTTTTTCGAGTTGGGCGGTGCTGCTGCTGCTGCTCCTCCGCCTCCTCCTCCACCGCCTGCCGCCATGTCCCTCCCCGACTTTAGCAACGCCGCCGCTCTTGCCGGTCTCGAGAAGCTCCTCGCCGACAAGTTACGTCTCGGGGTACGTTGTCCCTCCCTCCCCTCTCCGTGATGATCCTACGCTATGGTCCGTGTTTCCGAGCCCAGCGGCGTAAGACCCCGACTTTTTTCTGCAGTGAAGACAGCCACTTCTATGGCTCTCTGAGAACCTCCCTTCCTCCCTCCCTTGCCTCCTTTGCCTTGGCCCTGGCCTGACGGCGCGTTGTGTTGCCCTGATGCTGACCATCCTCGCTCTTGTTTTGTCTGTCTTTGTAGCGCCCAGCCGTCCCAGGCCGACGTTGCCACCTACGAGGCGGTGGCCGCGGGTGTGTGTTTGCCAAGTACCCGCACGTTGCGCGCTGGTTTGCCCACGTTGCTTCGTACGAGGCGGAGCACCCGGCTCTGAAGGGGACAAGGCTGCTGCGGCCTCGGCGCTGGCGGGTGGGGTGTGGCCTCGGGAGCCAAGGGCGGCGGCGGAGGAAGAGGACGACGACGATGTGGACCTGTTTGGCTCGGACGACGAGGAGGAGGGACGCGGAGGCGGCGCGTGTCAAGGCGGAGCGTGTGGCCGAGTACGAAAAGAAGAAGGCGGCCAAGGGCCCCAAGGGCCCAGCCAAGTCGGTGGTCACGCTCGAGGTCAAGCCGTGGGACGATGAGACGCCGATGCCCGAGCTGGGAGAAGACGGTGCGCTCGATCGAGATGGAAGGCGGGGTGTGGGGTCGTCCAAGTTGGTGCCTGTCGGATAACGGACGTGAGCAAGTTGCAGATCACGCTTGTCGTCGAGGACGACAGGTGTCGCTGGAGGACCTGCAGGAAGCGATTGAGTCCCAGGGCAGGACTATGTGCAGTCGACCGACATTGCTGCGATGCAGAAGCTCTGAGTTTGGGGTGTTTGAGTACCTCTCCTGTCGTGCAAACGAAAGCATTGGACGTGTCGTGAAGTGCTGGCTGCCCGATCCAAGGGGGTCCTCGTCTGGGATGGCGTGTGGTAGCTGTGTCGTAGCATCGGTGGGTGGTCTGTGCATCGCATCAATTAACAACTAGATTTTCCGCGCGCAGTTTGAAAGTTGCAGGCGTGTGCTAGGGTTGGGACGCGGCCGACGCGACGGACGCGACGCGATCCGACCGCCGCGACGCGAGCAGGCAGTCTGTGGCCACACTAAGCAGTTGGGACAGCGCGTCGCAGGGGGGCTGACCACCACCACCACTCCCACCACCACCACCACCACCTCCCCTGCGTGGCCACCAGCCGGACAGCTCGCCATGGCCGCCTCGCGCCCATGCCGCCCATGTCCAGCCCACGCAGCACCAGCCAGACCTCCCCCGGCCCGCTCGCCCCCCACGCGCCTGCCGCCTCCGCGCCCCAAGCCGCCCGCCGCCACGCGCACCTACGCCCGCCGCCGCCCTCGCAGCGCCACCCCGTCCGTCCTGCCGACGACCTCCCCCAATCCCGATTGCGCACTCGCCTCGTCTCGCCTTTTCGCCCGCCCTCTGCTCTCGCCGCACCATGCGTCCGATGCATCCTCCGACGCGCACCCGCACCATGCACGCTCGCCGGTCCAGAGCGGCGATGAGGACGAGGAGCACGACCACTACGAAGACCACGACGAGGACGAGGACGAGGAGGAGGATTGCCCTCGGCGCCTCTGGGCGCGATGGCGGGAAGATGATGAAACGCCGATCGGCCCGCTGGGGCAGCGACGGGATCCGCGCCCCCCCGACGTCGGTTCCACATTGGTCGTCCGGGCGAAGGGCGGCGCGGCGGCCAGTCCCCCCGTCGCGTGACACGCACCCATCGACCGACGCGGATCGCTCCACAAACAAGGCGACTGACGTTGCGGGCCACCCTTCCTCCCCCGCGCGGCCCAGCACCCACAACGCAAAGCAGAGTCGCGGTCCTGGCGCTTGTGCAGCAGAGGAAAGAGAAGGAGGCGCAAGCGGCCGCCGAGGCGCGAGCCTTGGCCGCACGCCAGAAGGAGACCGCGAACCAGAACCAGAACCAGAAGGAGAAGGAGAACAGGGCCGACGAGTCCAGTGTGAATACGGCGATGGGAACGCGCCTGATGGACTTGCTGGAGGACGATGGGGGCGCATGGCCCGAGCCGGACGATATGTTCTTCCTGCCGACCTGCCTGAACGGGAGCAAGGCGAGTCGCGAGTTGAGCCGCAGCCTCAGCCTCAGCCTGCGGCGGTCCGGCCAAGGCTGTCGTCCCCCCGTCAGGCTTCTTTTCCGACTCGGATCCTGACGAAGGGTTCGACGTCCAGCGGCCAGCGCGCGCAACCAAGTCCAAAGCACCCGCCAAGATCAAGGTATGTGGTTTATCTTGTGCTCTGTGTCCTCGTGAGGTCTAACACTAACTCCTTCTTACCCTTCCTACCCTTCCTACCCCTGCTACCACGCTGCTACCTCAGCCGCGGTCGCGTCGCGAACGCGAAGAGATGGAGAAGGAAACGCAGCGTCTCAATGCGCAAAATAAAATTGAGGCCGCGCGGACGTGTGCAAGAATCCCAGTCGCGCCGACGGGAAACCAAAACGTTTGATGTGGCCCAACTGCATGCGGCCATCCAAGCAACGCCAAGTTGAAGGTGGGCAATGCCCAGCCCCAAACCACCCCTCGCACCGGGTTGCCGCAACAGCAGCACCAGGACGGCACGACGATGCGTATGGCCAACCTCGCTGCCGACTTGTTGGCTGACGAGCAAGATAGTGACGACGAAGCCAAGGAGAACGAGATGACACCAGCGATTGGTAAAGACAAGGGGAAGGCCAATGCTAAGGACAAGGACATCAAGCCTTACCAACGTCTCCCGCTTGGCCCACTTGATCTCGACTCAACCTGTTGCCCTGGTGCCTCCGGTGCCGACGACGACGACGATGACGATGAGATTGAGTTCGTTGACATTGTGCGGCCCGGCGGGCGCGGCGGGGGTGCCGAGCAAGTTGAGTCGATTGCGGGAACGGTTGTTGGGTCGGGGGTCGAATGGGTCTTCTGCCCCTGGTCAGGGTCGCGGGAAGCACGTGAAGCGGTGCACGGGGCCTCGGCTCCTGCCCCACCCCTTACGCCAAACAAATCAACTAGCGCCCTGAGCCACGCAGTGGCACTACCCCGCGCTCGCTCCAGTCCACACTGTGGTCTTCGGCGCGGGAACAAACTCGTCGCAAGGTCGATCCAGCGACGATGCTTTCGCGTGGCTTGGGGCCTAAACCTGAAGGCGTCTTTGTCCTTCCCACCAACCCGTTCTTTGCCCCGTCGAGCAAGACGAAGCGAGCAGAGCGGGAGCGAGTATGCCCCGGACCAAGAGGACGATCCGGTCACGCTCCAGTACAGTGGCGAGAGCGAGGCTGAGGCCGAGGCCGATCCAGATGAGGGAGAAGAAGAGGATGAGGAGGAACAGCAGGGGGCGGAAAGTGCCAATGAGCGGGAAGGATCGTCGTCGCTGCGTGACCGTCCGATGGGGAAGCGGACGAAGACGAGGTCCACATGCATCGTGCGCCGGTTGCTCGTGCGCGCCGAGGGCGCCATTTCGTCCGACTCGGAAGACGATGATGGGGCGACGGAAGTGGGACCCAAAACGGACCGAGGAGGGGGGCTAGCTTCCTTCCCGCTGTCCCAACGATCGGATCTGCCTAGTCCCAGCGGCTTCCACCGCGGGCAGCTCCCACGCCGAGACGCTTCCCACGCCGGCGTGGGCGACACCACGGCGCGACCCAGTAGCGCTTGGGGGGCGGAGGGGCCCTCTCTCTGCCCAGTGGCACCGACGTGCTGGGCAACTCTTGTTCCGACCCAAACCACACCACGACGGATACGCCGTTGCTCACGCAGGCCATCACAGTGACACCGACCGCTCGCCGCTGCTCGGCGCACGTCGGTCCCTCCCGGCCCGACGGGGCGCGTGTGTGCTGGGATCCGATTCGAACGCGGCAGGAGCGGGGCTGAGCCAGTTCTTTGCTTCTACCCAGGGCGGGACACAGGCTGATCCCTCGGCCGGGTGGGTCTGGCGACCCCGATCTCCCTCGCCAGCGTCGTGTGCTGGGCCGGGGGGTGGGGACAGCGATGCGCTCGGCGCGGCGTTTTTTGGTGCGGCGACACCGACGCCCGTGCCGTGCCGGTGCCGGGGTCAGCGGCGGTGCAGTCTGGTGGGGTGCGCCCCAGTGCCCCTTGAACGGCCCAAGTCCCACGCCCAAGGAGAGGAGAAGGATGGTTTGCTGCGCTACGTCGGGCGCACCAAGCCCCGCTGCAGGGATGGGGTGGGACGACGATGGTCTACTGGGATTGCGACGCTGGACGCGGAGCACTACGACGGCGAAGCGGCTGATGCGAGAAACAACGTGTGTGGCTGAGAACGTCGAG
>RSEE01000211.1:0-16756 GCA_003971905.1 Moniliella sp. 'wahieum'
CTAACCCTATTGCAGAACCGTGAACCATCGAGTCTTTGAACGCATCTTGCGCCAGGGGGCTATTCCCCCCGGCATGCCTGTTTGAGTGTTGTGAATCCTTATCATTCGGTGGAATGGATATGGGAGCTTGATCCATCGGGGACTCTCCTGAAAAGTACGAAGGTACCACTAGGAAGCGACGTGTTGTAGTGGGAGGCCGATACGAAACCCCCCCCGATTCGACCTCAGATCAGGTAGGACTACCCGCTGAACTTAAGCATCAATAAGCGGAGGAAGAGAAACAAACATGGATTCCCTAGTAGCGGCGAGCGAAGCGGGATGAGCCCAGATTTGAAAGCTCCCTTGCGGGCGCATTGTAAGCTGGAGACGTGCCTCGTGCGGTGCGGCTGGACGCCAAGTCTGCTGGAAAGCAGCATCAGAGAGGGTGAGAATCCCGTGCTTGGTCTGGCCTGGTGCCGTGTTGTGGGGTGCGCTCGACGAGTCGCGTTGTTTGGGAATGCAGCGCAAAGAGGGGTGGTAAAGGCCATCCAAGGCTAATATGGGGGAGAGACGATAGCGAACAAGTACCGTGAGGGAAAGATGAAAAGCACTTTGGAAAGAGAGTTAAAGAGTACGTGAAATTGCCAAAAGGGAAGCGTTGGAAGTCAGTGCCGGAGCGGCGCCTCGTCTGCCCCTCTCGGGGGGTGTACTGTGGCGGCCGTGGGGCCCATGTCGGTTGCGTGTGGGGGAGAAGGCGGCGCGGAAGGTGGCTTTCCCTCTGGGGGGAGTGTTATAGCCGCGCTGTGGATGCCCCGCGTGCGACCGAGGACTGCCGTTGGTGGACATGGGTTAATGGCTTTCAGCGGCCCGTCTTGAAACACGGACCAAGGAGTCTAACATGTATGCGAGTATGTGGGTGGCAAACCCGGCGTGCGAATGAAAGTGATGTGGGTACGAACCCTCGGGTGCAGTACCGGCCGGCCCTGCGTGTGCGCACAAGATGGGTCTGAGCAAGAGCATACCTGTTGGGACCCGAAAGATGGTGAACTTTGCCTGGCTAGGATGAAGCCAGGGGAAACCCTGGTGGAGGTCCGTCGCGGTTCGACGTGCAAATCGATCGTTTGAGCTGGGCAAAGGGGCGAAAGACTAATCGAACCATCTAGTAGCTGGTTCCTGCCGAAGTTTCCCTCAGGATAGCAGAAGCTCGTGTGAGAACAATTTTATGAGGTAAAGCGAATGATTAGAGGCCTTGGGGACGAAATGTTCTTAACCTATTCTCAAACTTAAATGCGTAAGAAGCACTTGCTGCTTGGTTGAGCTTGTGCGTTGAATGTGAGTTTCTAGTGGGCCATTTTTGGTAAGCAGAACTGGCGATGCGGGATGAACCGATCGTGTGGTTAAGGAGCCAGAGTACACGCTCATGAGACACCACAAAAGGTGTTGGTACATCTAGACAGTTGGACGGTGGCCATGGAAGTCGGAATCCGCTAAGGAGTGTGTAACAACTCACCAACCGAATGTACTAGCCCTGAAAATGGATGGCGCTGAAGCGTGTCTCCCATACCACACCTTTCGTGCCAGAGTTGTGCGAAAGAGTAGGCAGGCGCGGGGGGTTTTGTGCCGAAGCGTTGGGCGTGGCCTGCGTGGAACGGCCCCTGGTGCAGATCTTGGTGGCAGTAGCAAATATTCAAGCGAGTAACCTTGAAGACTGAAGTGGAGAAAGGTTCCATGGTAACAGCAGTTGGACATGGGTGAGCCGATCCTAACCGATAGGCTGATGCTGATCCATAGCACCCTTTTGGGGGGTGTGGTTCGGGAAAGGGAAGACGATTAAGATTCCGTCGCCGGGATGAGGATGTATGGAGCGGTAACGCAAGCAAGCCAGGAGACGCTGGCGAGTACCCCAGGAAGAGTTTTCTTTTCTTAACCATGCTGAGAATGCGCCGTGGAATCGGGTTATCCGGAGAGACGGTGCAGGGCGTGGGAAGAGTGCTGGCGCTACGCTGGCATCTGGTGTGTGCTCGACGGCCCGTGAAAATCCTGGTGCGTGTCTAGTCTCTCGCCCGGTCGTACTGATCACCGCAGCAGGTCTCCAAGGTGAAGAGCCTCTAGTTGAAACGAGAACGTAGGTAAGGGAAGTCGGCAAATTTGATCCGTAACTTTGGGAGAAGGATGGCTCCAAGGCTTGGGTGCTGGCCGGGGCGTGCGGGTGGCGGCCTGGGCTGCCGGGGGCGCAAGCTCCTGGCGGCTGGGCGGCGCGCTGCGCGCGGTCCGAAAGGTGCGCTGAACAAGCGACTTGGAACTGGTACGGACGCGGGGAATCTGACTGTCTAATTAAAACATAGCATTGCGATGGCCATAACGTGGTGTTGACGCAATGTGATTTTGCCCAGTGCTCTGAATGTCAAAGTGAAGAGATTCAACCAAGCGCGGGTAAACGGCGGGAGTAACTATGACTCTCTTAAGGTAGCCAAATGCCTCGTCATTTAATTCGTGACGCGCATGAATGGATTAACGAGACTCCCACTGTCCCTATCTGGTGGAGGTCCCTCGCGGTTCTGATTGAGTAATATAACCGGCGCCTCTGATTCCCCCTCTCTTCGGAGAGAGGGGGGCTTTGCATCTGCGAAAGCCAACCCTTCAGAAACATACCACAAATTGGCAAAGAAAAAGGATGGAATAGGAATCGAATTGCTTGTGTGTGATACCCCCTCCCCTTTCCCCTGTTGCGTCTTTGTTACCGATCCCCCCTGTAAGGGTCCAACTTGTGGATATACTGACCTCCTTCCGACTTGTAACGTATACTGATCCCTGCAGATGCTGACTTGTGAATAGACTGTTCAGGCAGACCACCTGGACAGAGGTCTTCCAGCCACGCGAGAGTAGCGTTCCATTCCCCTGTATCCCCCGCACGGGACTGCCTCCCCATCCCCTCATAGATCAATGCATTCCTTCATGCTATCCCTCTACTCTAGCACCACCACCATCCGCCACCATAGAACTGTGCCCACACCGCATCCCGTCCGATCTGCGACGGTCACCACTGCATCACCCAGTAAGTGTATATATACCGCAATGGAAGATGAGAAGCCCCCATGAGAATCCTCGGTGCCGTCATCCTTTCTGCTCCCTCTACCTCTCCAGCTGCACCTCCGCGCCTATCTTTCTGCCCGCAAGCAGCCCCCTTCCAGAGCTCCCTTTCGTTCTATGAGACGCCCCCCATCGCCCATTCCAGCACTGCAGTCACATGAGCAGCTGCGCCGCATAGTACCTCCCAACTTTGCACCCTAACTCTGCCAAATGATCGAACCCCCTGACGGATCACACAACATTCCCACAGGATATGGGTATGATCCTTGTTCTAGATCTTCCTTGCCCCCTTTTGTGTCTCTTTCCCCTCATCACGCGTGGTCTACCGTGTGATAGCTTCTCCTTCTCCTCTGGTATATAAGGCACCATTCCCTGCAGCCTGAATGAATACTGTCGGCATCCGAAGCAATCTCCCTCTTACAAAGCACGCTCCAGTTAGCCCACAGGCTCGTCGCCAGACGTTTGCTGCTCTGGGCCTGTTGCGTGGACGAAAAAAAAATGACGCCAGCGGGATTCGAACCGAGGGCAGATAGACAGCCTTGAAGCTTTACGGTTCAACGCCAGCGACATCCTGATGAGAGAGCATTGCACTAGAAAATCTAAAGACTAGTAGCCATCTTATGTAGCCTTGTCCTGCTTGCTACCGCCAACGCCTGTCTCTGGCCCGCAATCAACCGCGTACGTTCCTGTCCCCAACGCTTCAGCATCCATTGCGGCCACCAAAGCCGAGTGGACCAGGACATTGCCACAAACCTTCACAGATAGTCTGTCTGGATCCTATATTGTGCTGCCTTTTTGGGACTCTTTCTCCCCCAGCAGGAACCAAAAACCGAACAAAATTAACGCCCCACATGGGATTCAATGCTCAGAGCTTCGATCACAGATCGCTCAGACTAGGACAAAAAAAAAACAGGAGAAATGCTGCAGGAGACAAAGAACTAAAAGAAAAAAATGCTTGCGCCACGGTCGATCTCTTGGTGTAGTAGTGGGATCTTCAGATTATTAGGTTCATCGAAAGTAGGGCAGGTATGGTGCTTGTGGTGGTTTGAATGTAGTACTTGTGGTGCGCTTTGGTAGGTTATGGTGCTTGTACTGTGCTTGTGGTGACTTGAATTTGGTACTCGTGGTGTGCTTGCGGTAGTTATGCATTATGGTGCTTGTGGTGGCTTATTACATGCAGGGGTCATTTTGCGGGAAACGGCGCCGCAGGGGCTTCCAGCGCCGCCACAGCGCCGCCCCGGCAGCCTGCTTCCCGTTGTTGTCCTCCGCCTTGATGGTGTGGTGTGGTTGTGGTTGTCGTTGTAGCCATCTTCTTTCTTCCCCCACCGTCCGTGCTCTTCGCTCGCCCAAAGAGCGTCTGGGAAGAGCGATCGGTGGGCATGGACAGCCCCTCTTCCGGCTCATCGGCGCGCCACCGCCCTTGGCGAAGCGGGGACCTGTGAAGCGGTCCGCGTGACCAACAAGAGGCATCCAGCTCTTGTGCTTGGTCCGGCGCCACCGCTCGTGCCATCCCGTGCGTGGGGAGAAAGCGCGGTCGCCAGTCGTCGTACGTCTTCCACGTCCACCACCGTCGTTTGACCCCGCCCCGCTGACGCCGTCGCCTGGGTCGACAATCTGGATCATCTCTTCGTGGTGCTCTTCGATCTGCTCGGCCGCATCCCAATTGCCTGCACGTGCCAGCGCGTACGGCGGCGGTGCGGCGGTGCCGAGCGTCGGCAGCGACACGGACAAGGGCAGCGCAACAGGGGTCGGGGAGGCGCCTGGAGTGGCGAGCGGGGCAAGGTCAATGGTCGAGTGGGCAAAGCGGGGCCGATCGGCCCCAAGTGGGTACAAGATGGATACAGGTAATACGCTTGAGATGGTGCATCGAGAGGGGACAGCGAGGTGAGCGGGCGAGGATGGGCAGTTGACCGAATCGTCTTGCGACAGACGGCCCTCTGTTGGATCGCCCCCAGGTGGGTTCAAGATGGGCTCAAGTACGCTTGAGATGGTGTATCGAGACGGGAGAGGGAGGGGAGCCGGCGAGGATGGGCAGTTGGCCAAATCTTCTTGCGACAGACGACCCTCTGTCGGATCGGCCACCGATGGGTTCAAGATGGGCTCAAATACGCCTGGGGTGCTGTATCGAGAGGGGAAAGGGAGGTAAGCGGGCGGAGGATGGGCGGTTTGCCCAAATCGTCTTGCGACAGACGACCCTCTGTCGAAGGCGGCAGCGGCTCCAAGTCGAACCCCACGTTCAACACTTCCCCCAGTCAACGGGCGGGCTAAAAACAAAGGCAGTTCGCTAACAGAGTCATGCGACGAAGACTGGGAATGGGTACGGGAGTGGGTATGGGAATGGGTACGGGAGTGGGTATGGGAATGGGTATGGGAATGGGAACGGGTATGGGATTGAGAAGGGGTATGGGAACGGGAACGGGAACGGGAACGGGAACGGGAACGGGAACGGGAACGGGAACGGGAACGGGAACGGGAACGGGAACGGGAACGGGTATGGGATTGGGAAGGGGAAATGGAGGAGGGAGCGCTGTTGAGTTTGGTTGTTGAGGGCGGCAGATCCAGCAGCTTATTCTCCTTCTTAACTTTGTCTTCTTGACCGTCTGCTTCATCTCTTGCGTCTTGTTTCTTCTCCTTCTTTCTTGTATCTCTTGGTCGGTCTGCTGCTCCTGCCGCGTCACCCCTTCGTGTTTCTCCTGCTGTTGGTGCTTGCCTTGCTGGGGTTCCCGCTGCTGTCCCTGCTGCTGCGGCGTGTCTTCTTGGGGGTCGTGCTGCTGTCCCTGCTGCTCGTTCGCGCGGTGGTAATAACACAGCACCTCGCCCCGCTCGAGCAGCGCATGGTACTGCGTCGCATTCCCCACCGCCGAGGGCGGCACGAACTGGCTTCCTTGCAGGTGCCGGGCGAGAGTGAGCTGCGGGAAAGCACACCGGCCAGCGGGGACCGCGGCTGCTGGCCCAGTAGCAGAAAACTACCGCCTTGGCTGGCGGGAGCAGCGCGGTACGCGACCAGTTTGGTCCGTGACGCGGCAATGTGCGTAATCTGCCCGTATTGGCCCTCACCCGTGCCGTTGTCGTCGTCGTCGCCGTTGGTGGCGGTGACGACTGTGCTCTGGTTGCGCTGGACACGCAGCGTGGGCAGCGCGGTCCAGCACGGCACGATGTACGAAGGCACCGAGGGTGTGCGCACGTCCTTGACGCTCAGCTGGAACAAGCGTCCGGCTGAGGTGAGCGCGACGACAAACGTGCCCCCGCCGGCCACTTGTACGACCACTTCCTCGTTTTGTTTGTCCTCCTCGGCCGCTGCGGGTCGTCCCGGTTGTGCGCCGGCGTCGGAGGACGCAGAGTCGGCCTGGGCATCGTCCCGAGCCAGATCGGGGATCGGAGGCAGTCGGTACGCTTGCTCTGCCGTCAACGAGGAGCCTGGGCAGCAGGTATCCGGAACGGGCTAGATGCGCCAAGAGACGGAGAAAGAATGAACGAATCGAGACGGAAGAAGGAGAGAAAGAGAGTGAGTGAGTGAGTGAGTGAGGGTGTGTGTGACGAGAGGTTAGCAAGCCCTATTCCCCACACCAACCAATACTCGAGATAATCATGCCACTACGCTGCACGTTGCACTAAGGAGAGAAACGACGGAAGAAGACGTACACTGAGCACCAGACTTGTCCTCGGTCCACTCGGGGCGCCAAAACCATATTTGGCGCTCCACGTGTCGTGCTCGAAGGGTGGATCGGGAGACGGAGACAGAGACGGGGCCGAGGTGCGGACCGCGACGAGGGAGGCCAAAGTCGTACCCGGCCTCAATCTGCAGGATCCGGCGCGCCGGAGGCGGAGGCGGCGGAGGAGAGACGGAAGGAGGAGAAGGAGGAGGAGAAGGAGACGCCGAGGGAGAAGACGAAAGAGAAGGAGAAATAGAAGGAAAAATAGTGGACGTAGCAAAAAGCGGGGGGGACCAGGAGAATGCAGAGGAGGAGGATGGCGTGACTGGCAGCGGGGAAGAGGGCGGGGGGCGCTGATGTGGGACTGTGTGCAAGGTGCCGGCAGCGTGGGGCAGCACGGTGGGATTCCACCGGCCACGCCATTGGACAATGTGCTGGTGGCCGTCGGCGGTGTGGACGAGGGCCAAGAGGAAGGTGTTTCCGGCGGCGATCTGGTGGGCAGTGGCGCGGCCAGCTCGGTGTGGATCGGCAGGGGTCGGCTCGGCCAGCTGGGAGGGGAAGGCCAAGAGGGTAGGATAGCGAAGCCAAGCGGGGGGCGAGGAACAGAGGGCAGAGGACAGGGCGCCGATAGCGAGAATGTGGCCCGAGGAGGTGAGAAGGGCTTTGAAGGTGTTGTGCTCGACGGTGGCCGTGGGTGCTCCGAGGGGGGGGCGCGGGGGGGGAGGAGCGTGGCGGGGATGGAGAGGCAAAGCGGAAACCCTGGGGGCCCATGCTCAACACGACTGGGGCCGTCGCGCGGAGCGGCGGCGTGGGCTGTAGGAGCGGCGTGGGCGTAACAGAGGAGACGGGATGGAGGAGGGGGGGAGGGGGAGGAGGGGGAGGAGGAGAAAGAGGAGCCAGAACGGAGAGGCACAGGCGGGAGCAGCACAAACGGATGGCGCGCCTGGGCGGGATCGAGCGCGATGGGCGGGCGGTAGTAGCAGAGCAACGCGTGGGGCGCGTCGAGCGCGGCACGGGTGGCGCGGGCACGCCGGCGGGGGGGGGCGGGCCGGCGAGCGGGCGGCGAGGGTGGGCAGCGCGGCGCTGGACATGGTGCCCGACGCAGACAGGGCGATCGACGGCCTCCCAGACGGTGGTGGAGACGGCAAGAGCGGCGGTGTTGGTCGCGTCGCGTCGGGCAAAGGGAGATGCGATTAATGTTCGATCATCGATCATCGGCCTTTCACTCCGCGCCGGGGCGGGGGCTCGGGGCCTGTGTGTGGCTCTACGCGCCACACCCGCACGGGGGCGCAGTCCACACGCCCACCCGCGCGTGCCACAAGCCGCTGAACAAGACATCTCAGCCCAACACACGTCAGTCCTGTTAAACGTTCAGACTAGCGAGAGAGAGTGACCAAAAGGCAGATTGGGTGTGTGGCGGAGCAAATGCCCAGCTGACAGTAGAGAGTTATGACGCCCACACGCGGGGGCAGCGGCTCGCTGCTAGCTGCCCCCCACCGCCCGCTGTGCCGCCCCCGAGCCGCAGCGTTTCACTAATAGCAGCGCGGTCACTCAACCCGCCCTCCCAGGAGCTGGTCGCTCCTCTCCTGCGGCAAGACGTGCTCTGGCCTCCAGACTCGAGCCCCTTGACAAGAATCGCCCCTCTGTGCGCCTTCGTATTGTGGGGCTGTCTGCGCGCATGGTGGGGCGGTCCGCCCGCATGGGGGGCTGCCAAGCATCGTCTGTTTTTTACCAAGGCCATCTTCCCACCCACCCATCCTCGTCGGCGGTGGGCGCATGCCAGTCCAGACGGAAGAGCACTCATGGTAGATGGCCTTTCCCTTTCAACAGGCTTACGCTCCGTCATGCTGCCGCCTTCCGCTCCAGCGCATACGGGCCAACGCCGCCGTTTGGGCCAGCAAAGCTCGGTGCACGCCTCGCAACAAGACCACCCTCTCACGCTCTTCTCACCGCCCGCCCGACGTCACCCCCTGAGGAGGGGGGAGGCCGTCATTGAAGAAGATGTTTCCCCTTCATCCTACGACCACGCCTCTTCTCCACACGAGGCTGGTGGGGCTGTTCGAACACGGCACCTCTGCCGTGCCCGTTCTTCATCGCCTCGTCCACGTTCGTTCGTGGTGGAGCTGTTGGGGCGATGCCCCAATTACGCCATCCTGCGTGATAATCATCATCCCTCTTATCCGCCCGGGCGCTCCTCAGCTCCGCGGTACCCTCATCTATTAAGGCCCTACCCTTCTCATAGCCTCCTGTACCTCTCCTCGAACCACATCCTCCATTCCCCTCCTCCTTCAGCAGCTAGACCACGTGTTCACCCCTGTCCCACTGCGTGTTCTGTCCTCTTCGCCACCACCTCTCCTTCCCCCTTCCCCTTCTTCACCCTCACCCCGTTACTTGATTACTACTCGCAGATCGTCTGTGGTTGAGAGACTAGGTGTCTTGCAGGTTCTCCATCGGTGTGCCCCGCCTGTCCCTCCCGCTGTGCGCTTCTGAAAGAGGACTACCTGGGAACCATGCGCCACCATTCACTCTCAAATCCACCCATCTCTGATGGTGCGCCGACGCTGTTGGTTCGAACATTGCGCCGTCTGGAGGCGGCCTGAGCTTGGGAAGTGGTGTGACCTCATTCCTGGTGGACCAATCCAGAAGCGGACCATCTCTCCTATAAGCCTTCATTCTGGACTCCAATTCGGCGCTAACCCATCTCGGATTTGTCCAGAATTAGTGGAGCACGAACGCCATCAACATCGACCCCCCCCCCCCCCCCCCGCCGTTTGACCTTCCGTTAGATGGTTGGACGTTGCCCCGACCTCGATCTTACACCAACCCAAAAGCGCATCGCCTCCCCTGGAACGCTTGGTTCCGGTTCATGATCTGATGTATCCAATCGCCAATACGCCGACAATCGGTAGAGGCTCCGTCAACAGCGACAAATAACGTATGGCGGGCATCGCTACCCGAAATCTCTTCGGTTCCATCCCCCTCCCACGTACTCTATCGATAAACCCTCGGTTGCGTGTTTGTGGTTCCCTAGCGACCGGGATAATTTGCATTGCGAACAGGATCGATCCTCCGTTTTGGAACTCGGACCAGCTCATCCCGCCATGTGTGCTCTGTTCGAAGCACCGTGATCTTCCAGTCCGACGAGATGGAGATCGTGACGGGGGGCATGCGCCTGTAGTCGCTCCAATCATCGGCACGGTTGAAGCGGCTGTCGGTAGGACTGATGACATGCTCCTCCATCAGTGCAGAAAGGCGGCAAGGACGGGGAGAACACGGAGGGTGATGATGAGGGTCGCGCCGCTGACATGGGGCGATGCAGTGCACGGTGGTACGGCAGTGCGAGCCACATGTCCTGCACCGCTCACGCACATTCTCTGTTCCGACCTGGTGTATTTCCCCGAGTTGCTCGCCCCGGTCTTGCGCACGTTGCTGCACCTGACGTCTCCTCCTGATCCCACTTCGTCATCTTCCCCTTCTTCCCCTTCGTCGTCCCCTATAGTAATCCTGGCATACCGCATATACGCTCAGTCGAGAAGGAACAGCCGTTCTGGCAAGCGCTCGGCGCATGATTCGACTTGGCTCCGGTCCAAGCGCGTCGCGTCCCTGTTGCCTCTGCTTCGTCTTTGGCCTCCGCTGCTCCTGGCTCCGCTGGCCTCTCCCCCTCGCGCCCGCGCCCGCACCCATACCCACACCCACACAAGACGTCCCTACGTCCGCTTCGTCCCACCCTGCCAATCCGTACGCATGGCAGCGCTTTGGCGCGTGGCAGTCCGACTTGGGCCCTGCTACTCCCACCTCCACTTCCACTTCCACCTGCACCAGCAGTTTTACAAGCGTTCCGCTGCCGATGGACGAGAGCCGGACGATGAGTACTTTGTATTAGTGCGCGTCGTCGGGCGGATAGCTTGGGCCTGTGCGCGCCGGAGGAGGATAGTGCGTTGCTCGGTGGCTGGCGTGTCGCGCCAGGCGGTGCGGACGCGGACGGCCCGGCGAGCACGAGCAAGCCCCAGGTGGACGATACGTTTGAATGGTTGTTGTTGGCGGACTTGGCTGGTTTGGCTGAGTAGGTAGCTGGGAGCCAGCAGCTGGGCGCAAGACGGGAGCAAGCAGGAGGAAGGAGGAAGGAGGAAGGAGGAAGGAGGAAGAAGGAAGGAGGAAGGAGGAAGGAGGAGCAAGTAGGAAGGAGCTGGATGGGATACGAGGCGAATCTGCGCATGGGACGGGGACTGGACCGGTCGTCCTGGGATGTTCGGTCGGGAGGGAGGGGGAGGGTCGAGGGTAAGTGCCCCCCAGACACGGACCCGGACGGTTGGTTGGTTCGGCCGGCGGAACTAGCAACAACCACCAAGCTCGTCGACCAGGTACAGCGTAGGGTGTGGTGCGCGCCCCCGAGCCACAGCCCCCGACCCACGGCCCACGGCCCCACTGCCATCCACCCAACCCTCCATCCATTCATCCAAACCCAACTACATCTGTGTACGTCTTCTGAATGGGAGCATAGCTCTTGTGGGAGCGATGTAGAGAATGATACGACTTACCACCTCCATTCCCAGTTAGCTGCACATCAATCCAACTAACCCAAAAAAAACCGAAAAAAACGGGTTACAAAGGAATCGATCACGCGAAGATCTCCCTTAAGGTTTTGGGAAATCAGACGACCGCTCGGTTTGAGCGGCTTTGCGTGTCTGAGGTAATACTACGTGACCTGACAGGGTAGAAAACATGCGTATTCTAGAGGGATAAGATATTGTCCACTATACCAGTCTCTCTCCAAGATGTGTGCTGTTCGTCCGCATCGGCTTGGGCGAATCGAGCGTAGGCTTTTCTCACCCTCGATAACTCTAAAGGCCCACATTGGGCGCCCCGTCGAGGTTAGCAGGGCCAATGCACATACTGAATGTGCTGGCCGGAACCACCGCTTGGCACACAAGGGGGTAGCGCTGGAGGGCAAAAGGGGGGCAGGCGGCTACAGGCCAAACCGGGACTGATGCCAACCAGCCGGTGCACGTGCACGGGTTTTACCATACTCGGGTTGGGAATTGGTCGGCAGCCACACTATCAACGTTTAATGGACGAACGCCATATCTCCAGTATGGTTGGTGCTGCATCCAAGTGGTATTAACACGGAGGAAGAGTGACACGGACTGCGGCGGACCCGAGATGGTGCGACCCAAGCTAAGGCCCGCCTGCTTTGTAATACCAGTAGAGCGTGCTCCGCCGGCCAACCAGTGTTGGTGAGATATGGTCAGTGGCTAAATTAAGCACCGTGGCTCGAAGGGCCATGCATCCGCGCGGCAATAGTCGCCCCCCGCGCAAGTCCACAAGTCGGCTGGCCTACAGTGTCGCTGCGACAACTGTCGCCCCGTCCCCGTTTCCTTTTTCCTTCCCGGCGCGCCTGCGGCAACCAACCCCTCCTTGGACGTGTCTTCCTTTCTACCCCCCCCCCCCTTGTATCCGTTTTCCTTGATTTGCCTGTACAAGTGGTTGATGGGAATCCTTTTTTCTCCACCTTGCATCCTCGCCATCCCTCTCGTCCAAGCTCTCGGCCCTTCCCGACTATCCTGTCCGACTTCTGCCCGTTTTCAGCCCCTTGATACAGTACAGGCAGCCTACTCTTGTTAGAGTCCGACTTTCCTCTGACCTCGTCCTCCAGCAATACGGCAGTCCAGTCGCGCGAGCCCTCCTTTGGCCGCGTCAATTTCCAGTCTCAGTTGAGGCAGTGTTTGTCCCCCTCTGCCTCCTCCCGTCCCTAAGTCCGGAGGCTTCAGACACGTTACTACGGCCCAAGCCGGTGCAGACGCAGCCTTGCCACACCAGCAGCCGCCCCAAAGGCCTCTCTCGTCCCTAGCTCCGCTCGGATTCACCACAACCAGCCCAAGCCCTAACTACCGTGAGTCGGAGACCTACCGCCGCTTAAGGTATTGTACCCCAAAAACCAGGGCGGGCCCCGGGCGGCGCCCGCCCGTGACAGCCAGATGCTGCCGAAAGAACAAAAATGGATGGCAAGGGCCTCTTGCGCCTCGAGTGAGTCTGAGCGAGTCGCCCCCGAGAGGGTGGTCCCATGGGCTCTGGAGGACTTCTAACGGCTGACGCCTTCCGAGGGGGGCGTGAGATGCTCGTTCGAGATACCAGAGAGACGAAGTGCGTTGGTCCCAGGCTCCAGATGCTGTCGATAGAACAAAAGTGGATGGCAAGGCCCTGTTAGAGGGATGAAGGGCGCCGCATCTCGAACCCTGAAATGATTGATGCGACGATTGGCTCGCCGTGCTTGCCGATCGGGTGGGCTGTCGAACCCCCCTACTCGAGCTGTACGGGAGTGAATCATCAGCCTCGCTTCTATTCGCCCATCCCTAAGCATTGTTCCCCTCCCGCTCCTCTCGGCCCCTGCCGGTGGCACTGGGCGATACGCCCCTGGTGTCATGCCCTTGTGCATGCAACGGGTGGTGCAGTCATTGCGGCGGCAATCGTTGGAGTGGCCCCAGTCCCTGGAATTGTGTCGTTCGGGTTGTCCGGCAAGAATCAGTGCCCCACGAGCGCGTGTGTGCCGCGGGCCGTAATGAAGAGATGCAAGCCGGCAGGTATACCACCCCGTCAATCTGATGCGCTTAATGGCCCATTTCAATAATGTTTGACTCAAGTGGATCTACGCTGTCTGCTCGTACTTGCTTGTACGTTACGTGCAGCTTAGTGCACATATGAGTGCATCTTCTTGGGGGAACATCGTGCTGGCACTACATCCCGGGAGACCCAATCATGTCCTTCATTCCTTGCGGCCCGGCATATATCGCAGCGATCCCACCACACCGCCGCCTCTGAACCCCGCCGCCAAAGGAACATCATCGCCCCCAAACGGCGTGTTTGAAGACTGCAATGTTGGGGGACTGCTGGTTCTGCTATTCTTCCAGTGCGGCGGCGCTGCTTCATGAGGCCTGGTACTGTTTGGTACAGTTCCGTACACTGTCATGTCCTAAAGATGTGGCGCGATGTTGCACCGTTACCAACGATAGATTAGGTGCCGATATGGACGGTTTATCTGCAACACTCGGTGGCACATTCGTTTTCGACGAAGCTTGCTGGCTCCCATTGTGATGATGGTACGTTGCCCCCGCTTCTTGTACTCTTGGTGGTGCGAGTTGCTGACGACCGACGTAGACCGAACACAGTACCACCGATAATTGGGACGAACGTGCTTGCTTAAAGAAACTGGCTGTATCAATGTCTCTTATCCACAGCATGCCACGCGTACGCGGTGAACGTGCAGGCACTGCTCCGCTTGATGCCGCCTTCGCAGGCAAGTGCGCGCACTGCTCTCCCTGATGTTGTACGGAAGGCCCGGGTTGGGCTTTGGGCAGCAAGGGAAGTGCGAAACCAGTGTCCGACGCGCTCCACGCGCCTGCGCTTCAGCAACGGCGCGTCAGGCCTGCGTGGAAGCGCCCTGTCCCTGGCCAACACGGCGGGTGCCTTGAAACCGTCAGCAGTGCTCCCTGCTGCAGTGCATGTCTACAGGGTTGCTACGACGGCCACGGACACAATCCGAGCAGCCCCGCAAGCAACCGCAAGCGGCCGCCTCTACGCGATTCCGCCGCGGGGCTAACGTTCAACGTGCGTTTGCCGCCGTGTGGCGCGCAGAAGTTCCTCCACATTGGCCGCGGCCACACCTCCCAAGCCCCCCTCCCCCATTCTGGCCTCGCTACATTTGGGACCACTTTGCTTCTCCACCACCAACACGCTGGGATTCTGCTACACTCCATGTCCTTGCTGTATAGCCGGTGCGTGCTCACAGGGGGGCACGCCCTCGGCTCCGCTTTTTGCTGCCCATCATTGTCGGTGCGTGCAGTACCCGAATTGGCATCGGAGCGCGGCTGCGTTACCGAGGTCGACACGATGCGCAGTGGTGGGATGCAAATCAGGCGGCCCACCCAGGGGTAGCGCAACTCGATGGCGGTGATGCCTGTACGGTCACACCCTTCTGCTGGAACCTCTCCCACCAACTCAAGTTGCTGACTTTTCCCATTAGTGGATGCAACTTGAGACGCATTGTGCGGCACTCAAGAGCTTAACTCGTCGCGTCCACGTCAGCGACGTGGGTGAGCGCCTCCACGGGTTCCCTGCGGTTTTCTTCGTACGTTCCTCCTCCGAAACAGCCGGTCGGCAAGGAATGCATGAGGACCATACCCTACCCGACTGTTGTTCCCTTCATCTACGCCCTAGAGCGAGGGGAACGAGGCGATGGTGCGTAGTGGGATGTCGATCCGGCCCCGGGGAGGATGTGGATCAGGTGCAGGGCAGGAGGGCACCTGGCGGTGGCAAGAGA
This sequence comes from Moniliella sp. 'wahieum', assembly GCA_003971905.1. NCBI lineage: Eukaryota > Fungi > Basidiomycota > Moniliellomycetes > Moniliellales > Moniliellaceae > Moniliella > Moniliella sp. 'wahieum'. Next base: position 15,037 of record RSEE01000211.1, read on the forward strand.
CGCGATCCGAGCGATGCGTCTTGGCCGCTGCGCCGCGCTCGTCGCTCGCAATGCGTTCGTCTGGATGATGGAGACGCTTTCCGTCGCCCGATGATAGTTGCACGATTGAAATGTGCGGTGATGAGGTGACCGCGTGACGGGTGAGCGCTCCTGGCGCGCTCCTGAGCCCAACAAGCGGCTGACCCCCCTGACGCGGTCAAGTTGAACGTATTCCTTCTCCACTTTCCACCACCCACCTTCTCATCCACCTTGCCCGCCGCCTGGAAGCTGTGATGAATCACGTGGACAGTCGTGATGCGCGTGCCCGAGGGCGATGGGAACTTGCATAACACCAGCAGCTCAGGCGCGAACGCGCTACGCCAGGCAGTCGGTGTCGGCTGTGCTCAGCGCAATCTAGCGGCCGAAGCGGACAACCGATTCAGGTCCATTCGAGTGGTGGAGTGTGCTACATCTTTGCAGCCGCGCAGCACGATGATGCGCCGTCGATGCAAACACGCCGCGGGTTGCTTGGGAATTGCTTATCTAGATCATCTCGACGATCGTGATGCGTTTAACCCGCTTGCTCCTTCCGAAGGCGGACTTGCAGGGAGGCTCCTCGGTCGACGTTTGCGCCTCCCGAAGGACCGATCCTGAGGTGGCCTGGCCACCAGTTATCGATGATTTGGTGGTGCCCACCGCCCGGTAAAAGCAGGCACCCTAGGCGGTCAGCTCGTACGCTGCGTCCCCGGGACTCGGTGGTGGGGTTGAGCTACAGGCGACTCTGTGCCCTCGTTGCACGAGTTGCGCTACAGCACCGCCTGCCTTGTTGTGGCGGGCTCTGCAGCCAAACCCTCGGCATCATCTGCCCCGTTCAATGAGGACGGAGGATCTGGCGGGCCGGCTCCACCAGATTGACAAACAGCTCTGGCGTGAGGTGAAGGCAATCCGGGGGGGGGGGCGGAACCAAGAGTGATGCGGACGGTCAGAAGTGGGACAAAGCCCTTTTGTCCTTGCCAGCCGTACGGGTGGCTTAGGCTTTCGGGTACCAACATTGATGGTATTCCGGTTGCTTCTATTCGCAAGCACTGGTAAAACGGGGTTGAATATGGTGCCTTCCAGTACACTGGGGCCGCTGGCACCCTGATGCGACTGAGCTCATATCGCACCTGTCCCCGCGGTGGTGCTGCGGCCAAGATGGGGTTGACGCTTCCATCAAGGCACCCTGTGAGGTAGTGGGGCATCTCGTCAGTCCGCTTGTGGTGCCTGTTCGGATACGACAAGCATATCGCACCGCCCCCTTCCTTTCAGCCATACGGCCACGCCGAAGTGCGAGACGTTATAATGCAGTTTCCCTCTTTTCTTCCCCACGTTGGCACTGCTACTACACCCACTCGTTGTGCTTCATGTACAAAACCACCCAACCCTTGCTCTCCAGTGATGCACTGACCAGCGCGCTAAACAGATACCAATACGCTAGGCTCAGGAGAATAGCAGATGGAATAAGCAAGCAAGTGATCGCCTCCCTATACTCAGAGGCATTTCCTCCGCCGCAGATCAAACCCTCCTTCAGGCAATGACAAGCTTGAATGGTGGGGCAGGTTGGCCAGGACCCCGGTCTACGATGACCGGGGGCGTGGGTGATGATAACACCCGGCAGGCCTTACAAGATAGGGAGGAGCATTATAAAGAGTGGATCGAATCTTGGCCAGCTTCTGCCACGACCTGGTTCGATGAAGAAGGG
>RSEE01000212.1:0-11219 GCA_003971905.1 Moniliella sp. 'wahieum'
GCGAGGAGGTGGAACACAGTACTCTCTCTCCCTCCGGTGTCTTATTTCGTTCTCTCCTCCTGCAAGGTCGGGAACGTCCCTCTCGGGCGACCATGGTGCAACGGGCCGAGTCGGACGAGGGGGATGGGAGGCGGAGCGGTGAGCCTTCGAAGAGGGTCGGAGATGTGGGAGGCGACAGGCCGAGTGGACGGGGGGCAGGTACCCCCTGCTAAGTGGATGAGCCGGCTTGGAGGTGGGGTGCAGGGTAGTGGAGGACCGAACAAGAAGTGGCTGAAGATGTGCTGGGCCGTCGTGTGTCAGCCAGAGGCGAAGAAGGGCGTGCTTGGTAGTCCGGCCAGGAGGCACACTACTCTTGGTGAGCGGCGGTTTGGTGTGGCCCGATGTGCTCACCCCACAGGACTGATGCCATTGCTCTTCCAGCTTCCAGCTTCTAGTTAAACGTTAAACGTTAACGTTAAAGCTTAAAGCTCCAAGCTGTGTGTGGCATGTGAGCGGTCGGCGGGTGGCTTCTTCGATTATCGATCATCGATCATTGGTTTTTGACCGACGCGGGAACGAGAAGATAGGATTCTGCGCCCTTTTGTGCCTGCAGATTGAATAGTGCACTTTCCAGTTTAGGCAGGACCCCCTGTTAGTGATATGTGACACATGTGAACGTTGAATGTTGTTGATATTCGAGTCCAATCAACAATCCACCACCGTGTGCCCTATAGGTTCGGATGAAGATTGGTGCTCCGTATCACGCGGCGGGACTTCAGCCAAAAACCATCGCACCCTGAACTCTGAACCGTATATATATACGGGCTTGCCAACCACCGGTTCGCCCGATCTCCGCCCGATCTCCAACGTTTCGGCGGCCGAGGATGAGACCAAGAAGGGTTTGAGAACATTCCGGCTCTACACTTCGATGGGGTATAGAGATTCATACAACAAGGACGGAAGACATTTGTCAGTCTAGAGGGGAGATGGGAATCGACGCAGCAACTCTTGAGATACTTAGAAGACAATAGTCTGTTGAATGGGGACAAAAGGCGAGCAGGCAGTTGCGAATGGCTACAGCTTTGTATGCTTGGAGAAAACGCACTTAGCTCCAATCCGGAGTGGTCGTGATTGAAGGGCGGTGTGCGTGTTGCCCTACTATCTCTCGCTCTATTCCTCCCCTTTCGTTCGCCTTTCTTCGTCGGAGTACGTCGTCGAGACAAACTCACATATATACGTCGTGGCACAGTCTGAGGGGGCACTGAGATCGGATCACATTCAACCGTCCGCATCTTTGGTTCAACAGTTGCATAGCCGTCTTGGGGTTTAGATCGTAGAAGCATCGGGCGAACCTATTCAACGTTATCGATTTATTGATTGTCCAGCACGCCGATCGGCCGTCGGCCCAGCCACCCTCATTTGGACCACACACCCTTGCCCCAGCCCCAGTGCGTCCCAATGCGGCTCCAGTACCTCGGTAGTACCTCGGCAAGTATCTCGCACTACCACCCTCGCCGCACGAACAAGCCGACCGCCGTACCTGTTCGCAAACCAGACGGAGAGCAGTGGCTAGGGGGGTGGAGGCAGGCGGCCGCCTGCTTCAGCGTGAGGGCTCAGGCCTGGGGCCTGACGCGTGACGCATGATGGAGGATGGATATCACTAGATCAAAAACTATTACACTCGTCTGCTGCACGGTCTAAGATCTAAGGCGTAGTCACTGGGCCGAGCAGCCCTTGTGCCCACACTGCCGCCGCCGCCACCACACTCGCCCCCTGCCTGCGATCGGCTGGGCGGGCGATCGACACTGCCCCGGACCGAGATGCCGCGTGGTGTTGCCAGGTTCGCCCCATCGGTGATGTGTGACCTGCACGGCGTGGCTGTCGATCTGCGATGCACCTGAGCGCTGAGCCTTGCTTCCCCGCACTGCGCCTGTTTTGCTTGGGGGCCCGCTGCGCACACTGGGCCTATGCGGGCGGGCTTGTGGTTGGCCATCCACCATCCGCGGCTGCTATCAGCAACGAGAGGAACGAACCAGCCGCTCGGACCTCCTTCTGGCATGCCCGGGCCACATATAAAGGCGGTGCCATCCCTCCAGCCCCCTTCTGCTCACCTACCCTCCCCTCCTCCCGGTACACTTCTGGTACACGATGCACGTCACGGGAACCTCGCTTCTGGTCGGCCTGGCTGCAGCTAGCAGTGCGTCTGCCCGCGCTATCCTCTACCGTCCCGAAGCCCGCAGCCCTGCGCCCACCACAGCCATGCTGGACAAGCGGGCGAGCAAGTCGTCGTCCGTATCCGTCGTGACCACCATGCCCCTCACCACTACCGAGGCCGCCAGCAAGGCAGGCATCTGGTCCGTTGCCAGCCCCGCCCCGTTCGCCTATGGAACCGCCAGTCCTACTTACTGGGGCGTCAAGGGCCGTGGCAAGAACGGCCCAACCAACCCCGACCAACCGGCACTCAACACGGCCATCAACCAGACTTCCGATTCCCGCTTGGCTAGCGTCAACTCGATTGATGATTGGTGCACTTTTGGCCCTTCCCCCCTCAACAATACTGACACCCTCGGCGATCTGGAACAGACCACCGTCGCCTACTGCACCAAACCCCCGTAACAATGCTCGTGTCATCGTACGTTTCAGCTCTCTCTTTCCTTCTCTTGCGGTATCTCCTGGTGCATCAGGGTGGTGGATATGTGATCCACACGGACCGCGATGGTGTGGTCACGCCCCCGACTAACTAGCCCTTCCTCTTTTTTCTTTGTGTCATGTTTTCTTTTTGGTAGCCCGACGGTACTGTGACGGCGGTCCAGTTCGTAAAAACGCCGCTCTATGTGCAGCTCTACGCGCTCGGAGACTTTACCAACATCAACGTCGCGCCGGGCGACTCGGGCGGAGAGCTGGACCCGCACGGTGCGACCAACATGGGCAACCCCGTCGGTGGCAACGTTACTTCCAACATCCAAGATGGCAAGACGGATGTGTTTTACGAAGAGTGGATGAACTACATTTCAGCTTCGGAAGTGTGTTTCCGAGTGTGCATTGCCGGTTCGGACGAGGCTACACCAGCAACCGAATGTCAACATACCCTCGACGAAATGGGTTGCCAATTCGTCATGGCTCAAAACCCCGTCAACGAAGGCACGTTTGAATCGTGCGAGGCGGACGCTGCTTACCCCCCGGGCATTTACCCGCAACCCGACGGTTCCACCTCCACCTTCCAACAGTACTTCTCGGGAATCTACACCGTCGGTGCTACCGCCTACTCGTTCCAGAACGCACAGAAAGATCAGGTCACCCCCTCGGGCGCTTACTCTTACCCCACCCCCAGCTCTTGCAAGGCCGTGTCAACGCTCAGTAACGGATTGCTCGGAATCGGGTACAAGGAACCCCATAACGCCATCAGTGCTTCCCATCCCACCACCCTGGTTCCAGCTCCCCCTCGGCCCCTACCGCTGCTAGCCCTTCCGACTCACCGGCAGCCACCAACGTGCCCGTCCCGGGCTCGGCCGCCGCCCACGCCGCCTCGGTCAGTGGAAGCTCCATCCTCGCCTCGTCCCCGTCCAAACCGTCCAGCGCGATCAAGACCGCCGTCGCGGCGGCCGCCGCGTGGGTCGCTGCTTTGGCCACGGGCTTGACGCTGCTGTAAAAGAGGGGGCAGCAAGCACACCGCAACACTGGCAGGACCTGTATCTGTACCATTGGCGTGCCTGTCAGTACCTTGCCCCCCTCCCCGGTCGTGTGGAGGTCTCGTCCTCCCTTGTTTCCTTTTAATTCCGTCATGTACCTTTACTTAACCCTTGTATACACCTCCCCCCCCTCCCCCCCCCGTGGAGAGTGCAGTGCTCCTGGTTCTTTCGCATGTCGATGTCATCTTCTCTCGCCACTGCTCCCCCTCACTGCACATCCCGGACGGTCCCCCCTCTTCCCCCAGCATGTGGAATCGAATGACTAGTGACTAGTGATCCTTAATCTATCTATAACCGGATAATAAAACATCTTAATTGAACCTTATTTTACAGTTCTGGCAGAATGCAGATTGTGCCACAAAGATATAGTGAGACGGCACGTATGGAGATTTAGTGAGACGGTACGTATGGATGTACTGAGTATACATACCTCATCCATCTTTCAGCTGCATATTGCATGAACTTCATGAGCTTCAAGCTTCAAGCTTCAAGCTTCAAGCTTCAAGCTTCAACACACGTTTTTGCGTTCCGCTTTCTCAAGCTCGGACCAGGCCCCTTGCCCCCCCACTTTACCCAGACCGAGATGAGTGGCGACCCAGCAAAGTGATAGACAGAGGGGTGCCAGGGTTCAACGTTCACCGTCACAGTAGTAGTTCACACTCCGCCACCCTCTCATCTACCTCATCTTAGTACCTCTTTCACTCTGCATCTCACGATCCTTCGACCCTTCTCAACACATGTACCCATGTACCCATATGTACCCCCAAGCCCTATCATATCACCTCACTAGGTACTACCATAGGCAGCACTAACCGATGACCATCCGGCCATCCGTTTGCTAGCAGTACTACTACTACTCGCAGTCGCGACTCGAACAGGTTGCTAAGAACTACTAGTATCGACATGAGGATCACCATTGCATCAGCACGACTCAAGAACCCGTTACCCCTTTACCCCGTACCCCGGTACCCCCATTGCGCATCCAGCACCACCCTAGACCTACACCAAAACCGTCCTAAGCCAACCCCACTGGGCAAGCACAGCCAAACCCAGCGAAGCCAAGATCTGGATCAGAGGTAGCGACCTGTTGGGACCCTGGCGAGGGGATCTCAACGCCAAGGGGCAAGCACGCGAGGAAGGGGTCGTAGGTTGTAGGTTGTAGGTTGTAGGTTGTAGGTGTAGGTTGTAGGTTGTAGTCGTAGGTTGGACTGGGGCAGGAGGACCGACAGGCGGACAGAGAGAGAGGAATAGAGAGGAATAGAGGAGGAGAGGGCGGAGATAGAGGAGATAGAGAAGAAGAGGGGGGGGATAGAGAAGGTTGTTACAGACACGAAAAAGAAAAGAAAAAAGCACAAAACAGCATTGTACCACTGTACCACCGCCACTGTATGGCCGTCACTGTACGGCCGCTGCAGCCAGGGCGGCAGGACCTGAAGAGATGCTAGGCATGCAAGAGAGCGGGCGGGGGAGGAGCAGGAACCGAGAAAAACGAGACAAAAAGAGAAAGAGACAAGAGAAGAAGAGAGAGAGATCGGGAGGAACGCAAGAGACGAGGCGGGACGAGGTGGGGTGGTGTTTGCAGGTGGAGCAGGTGCCAGTAAGGTAAAGTTCGGTACGTGGAATGGGATGGTGGGAAGGGTGTACGTTTAGTAACTTGGTGGCGGCTGCTGCTGCTGATGGTGTTGCGGGTAAGCCGGCACATGGCCGTGCATTTGCAATTGGGAAGAGCGCTTAGACCCGCTGAACAGGCCGCATCCCTCGGACGACGGAACAGGTCCTTCGTCCACCACGAGACCCCTCGTCGCACACCCCACCCACATCTTCCCCACCGTACCCTTGCCTCTGCCCTTGCCCTTGCCCTTGTTGCCCTTGCCCCTGCTGTTGCTGTTGCTGTTGCTGTTGCTGCTGCTGTTGCTGGTAAGCAAACTGGCGTTGAGCCTGGATCATCGCAGGACTCCGCTCAGCAAACGGGTTGACGTGCCCCGCACCCCACTCCCCGCCGCACTCCCCGCCGCACTCCCCCCGCCGGAACCGGACCTGGACCAGTAGTAGCAGCCACGGGGGGGAGCACACCCAACCCAACCCCAACCCCAACCCACCCCCGCTGAGCCACTCCAACTTAACGGTGACGGGTCCCTAGGTGGTCGGGGCACCGTGATTGATCCACCCACACCCGTACCCACTCCGCTTCCGGGTACGAAACCTAACCCACCCCCAGCTCCAGGGCCCCACGGGCGGTGCGCCACATCGGGCGCCAAGGTGCAGGTAACTCCAATAGGGGTACCGTGTCTAGGCGGTAGCGCGCGCTAGTGGACTTGTTGCCGAACCCACCGCCCACACCTCCGATGCCGCTTGTGTCGTCCCCAAAGGGTGAGGGCGTGGTGAAGCCACCTGGTGTACCAGCCCCGTTCCCCGTCCCTGGAACGGTAGTAGCGTTCCCCCGGCAGAAGATAAGTACGTATCGTTCGAGGCGATACTGTAGCGTCTCGAATCGCGTGTTTCCGCATCGGCCGATTCCGAGCGCTGGATCACGTCGTAGGTGCTAGCGCGACTTTCGATGCCGAGGCGGTGACGGCGGTCGCGTTCAAAGTCCGCCCACCGTTTCATGAGAATGTAACTAGGATCGAATGTGTTTTCGGTGAGGTGTCGTCTGTTTGACCGTGACCTTCTTTCCCCTTGACTTCGCCTTGGACTACGCGCGTGGCGCCCCAGGAGAAGTCGTCAAAGTGCCAGAATGCGTACGTGGGCAGAATCAGGTTCCACATCGGTAAGGATAAGAGGTAGATTAACATCCACCCGACGTAGGACCATTTGCGCGACGTGAACGATCAGCACGCCAGGCAGACCGAGGATGACAGCAAGGAGAACCAGAGGGATGGTAGGGATAGGATCGTGCGTAAAGGCGTGCACCACCGCAATCACCGCCACGTAAATGTAAATGCCAAGGCGGCGGGTAAGACGAGTGTGCCAACTAGTTCCATTGCGATCATGAATCGCATACTGAGACAGAATACCCCACACAACTCGTTGACCATCACCAACTCAAAGAGGTTGTGTACCGTCGAGTTGATCCACCGCCGGCGCTGCGATAACAGTACCTTGAACGTATCTGCACGATCGTCTTGCACACTGCTTGGGCACAAACATCATCTTGCGCTTGGGGAACGTCTTGAGCATCAGCGTCGTCAGGTACCGATCTTCCCCGAGCAACAAGAGGTTTTCTTGTGCAGCGTATCCACCACATTCTCCGAGTAGTGTTCCACAATGTCTGGGTTGGCCAAGATCGGCACCCAGTACCCGTTCGGCCCTTTGGGCGCCTTGATCCGGTACGCACTAAAGCACCCGGGCAGACAGGTCACACCTCCAAAACACGCCTCGCACGCTTTTTGCGAGTGGTGCGAAATGTAGTACTCAAACACTGGAAAATATAGGCAAAGTAAAAAGAAGAAAAAGAAAAAACAGAGCAGACAAGGAGGTTAGCAGCAAGAACGGAACGGAGCAAATGAGCAAGAACGGGGGAAAGGTGCAAGGTGCAAGGGAGGAAGAAGGAGAAATGAAGACGAACCTTGAATCAGTGACCCAGGACTCGGACTTATTGGCAATCTTGGTCTCGCCACACAAGCCCATAATTTCCGGGTCCTCGACCATGCAGGAAACCATCCTAGAGAGCGAGTCGGGAACACCTTGGATCCGCATCGACCATGAGAATGATTTCAAACGTGTCGGGTGGCACGCCGGTCACGCGCCAAATCGCATTGAAAAACTCATACTCCAACGTGGTCATCCGTTCATCAACATGACCTTTTGCAAGAATGCCATGAGCAGGACTTGCTATCGCGTTTGCCTCGGTTACCTGGTTTGGCCGAGTCGGCTTCCAAGGCGAACCACATTTGGCACTAGAATCATAGGCACACGTTGTTGCTTGCTCCGCTCCCCGTCGCATTGTCGTAATCGTAAAACCCAGCGTAAATCTTGGCCATGTTGTGCCGTTTGTACCCATCTGCAATCGCCACGTACGAATGTCCCTCAACATCTTCCGCGGGCATAATCAAATCTTTCATCATGCTCAGACAAATGTCTGGCGTCGACAAGTCCGACCCGTCGCCCTTGACAATCCCATCGGCAATAACGAGAATCATTTTGTGACTGTTGGGATAGTCGGTCGTAGCCAGCGAGTCGAGCGTCGTGCGCAACCCTTCAAACGACTCGGATACGCCGTGACAAGACAAATCGAATGCGCAAGCGGGAACCCAAACGGCATAAAGTCCGCCGCAGGTTGCGGTACCACATTCACCAACGGGAACGGACAACGCGAAGTGCCTTCCCCCGAGCCAGAGCCGACGGGTGCTGCGCTTCGGAAAAGGAAGAGTGACTGGAAGCCCAGGGGATGCCGCTGGGGGTATAGGTACCGGAACGGCTCTAGCTATTGAGCTTTTCTGATGCCAGACGCGCTTGCACACTGGCCTTGTTGGCGTTAGCATGGCTAAAGCGCGACGAGGAAGGCAAGAAAGGTTTCTTGAGCACCGTCTTTTTCGCATTGGGTCGGTACCGCCCGGAGCGGGACGGTAAATGTCCGAAGACCACGCTTCAATCTCGTCCCGTCGTTTCTTGCGCTGCGCCTTGGTCTGGTTCTTGCCATATGTGCCCAAGCGCCAGGACAGACACCACCCAAAGATTACTGCCATAAAGAACCGAACCAATACCACCCCCAAAATAAACACCAACGAAAGTACAGTTCCACCTCTGACGCCACACAGCCAATCGTCTTGGAGTCGATCTGGCCTACGCCGACCATCTGCTCAAGACAGTCAAATTGTTTGGTCGCATTCAACTTGAAGGCCATGGACGAGATGTCTTTGCCGGCCCACGACGCGTTGCGCGGATGGAGCTGGTCAAAAAACGCTGGATAGTTGAGGTTGATCTTGTCCAGGTACTGCAACCGATCCAGGTCCAGCACCATGTTCTTCCAGGTAACCAAGTTGCGCGTGGGGTCGGTCAGATTGTTCCAAGTATAGTACACTGTGCCCTGGTTCTTGAACCCCGTCTGGGCCTTGATGGCCTTTTGGTTCTTGGACGCAAGCTTGGCGTTCAAATCGGTCCGGACCGAGGCAGGGTGACACATGCTGGTCGGACTGGTCCCAGCGTACCACACCCGCGACGAGTTTTGGTTGAGAATGCTGCAGGAAAAGTAATTGGCCGGACCGCCAGCGGCGGATTTGTTGGCGGCACTGTTTGGCTTGAGCGTCACATACTTGCTGCATTTGCCATCCACGCGTTGGAACAGGAGCGAAATGTCGCGCCCGCCCGAGAGCCAGGGATCCGAGTAGGCCGGGTTGGTGTGGTTAAAGATGGTGTTCGCTCCAAACGGACCGACTTGGGGATGGAAAAAATCATTCATGTCAATCTCAATGCCGTGGAGGATGCTCGAGCCGACATCCACCTTGCCGGCCACATACCGGTTGCCCGGCTTGCCACACACAGTCTGCGTGAATCCAAACGTCAAGAACCCAACAAAGGCCATGCACAGCAACACGACCCCCAACAAGCCAATCTTTTCTCGCCACGCTCGCCGCTGCTCGGGCGTCTTGATGCCACACATGCTCATCAGCGACGGCGGGATGCAGCAGGTGATGGTAAACGCATAGATCATCCATGCATCCACCGGGCCAGGGGCCAAGCTACTGGGCTTGAATTCGCCCAAGTCCCGAGGCACCTCGGATTTGTTGGCGCCGGCGCCCGCGTCGGGTTGGTGACGGCGGATGGAGACGCCGCGCTTCAACACATTGATCGCCGTTTCCAGTTGGTCCTCCTCGCGACCAAGGATGGACTTGCCGCGGCGCACGCCCGTCGCACCCGCCCCGCCTGGGCCGCGGCCCAGGCCGCCGGGAGGCACGTTGGCCGAGCGCGGGAGGCCGGCGGGAGGCGAGGCCACTGACGCCGCCACGGGACGCCGCGCGCCAAGGGCAGCACCGGATGGGAGCGCACCGTGCTGGGGCAGGTGGCCCGTGTTGGAAGGGAGGAAGCCGACGCCCGCTTGGCCGAGGCGGCGGCCTCCATCTGGGCAGCATGGTTGCGGTAGTACCACTGGCGATGGCTCGGTCCATGCGTTCGCGGTCAGGGCGGACGAGGGAGCGTTTGCGCTTGAACTCGGGGTTGGGGCGGGCGGCACTGAAGCCGACGGCGGGTGCGTGGGCGTGGGGTGGGCGTGGGGTGGGGTCGGCGGGGCCCTGCTCGGGGTCGTAGCGGAGGCTGTCGACGAGGTCGAGCTTGCTGCGGGGGCGGTGGGAGCGTTGGAGGGCAGCTGGGAGAGGACGGGCATGGCGGCGAGCATGGCGGAGGAGGAGGAGGCGGGCGGAGGCGGTGGGGGTGAGGGTGTGCTTGTCGGGGGAGGAGGTGTTGGGCGGGGGGAGGGCGGGGGGGGAGCGGAAGGAGACCGCGGCGGCGGCGGGGCGGGGGACATTGGCGGGCGGTAGTGTGGGTAGTGTGGCGGCGGGGATCGGGGGCGGGCTCGGGCGGCGCGCGCGGTGGGCTGCTCATTGTGGGAGGAGGCGGAGAAGGAGGAGGAGGTGGTGGTGGTGGTGGAGGAGGCGGAGGAGGAGAGGAGGAGGAGGAGGAGGAGGGGTGGAGGAGGCGGAGGAGGAGCAGGAGGAGCAGGAAGAGAAGAGTGGCAACGCGAGCAGAGGATTCAACGCACAACATCCATCCTCGGCTCAGCGCAGACCAACCATGCCGGCTGGGTGCGATCGGCTGGATCGAACGAGGGGGAGGCGCCGCTGCTCGTGCCCAGCGCCTCGCCGCTCCCAACGGGCCGGTGCCTGCGCATCCCACACGCGCGCTGCCTCTGTCGACTGGGCTGCCGCCTGCGCCTGGCACGCCCTGCCCGATCGGGCAGGCGCCTGTCCCGCGCCTGCCAGCGCCAGCCCCCCCGCCCCCACACAGCCCCGCGCCACACGCACTGCCGATCGGGACGCGCAGCTGCGATCGGCAGAGCGCAGCGCACTGCCGACCCCCTGCCGCCCCCGCGCATGCCCGCCCCCCCACTCGCGCGCCCCCGCGGAGCCCGTGCTGCCCAGCTTGCGCCCGCAGCCCATGCGCACCCGCACAGCCCCCGTGCCCCCTGCATCCTGCGCGCGCTACTGCCTGCCTCAGCCTGCCCTGGCCTGAATGCCGAATGCGGCTGCAGGCACATGCACACACATGCACACCCTCCCATGACGTCATGCATGCTAGGGTTCTGCCTCGCCCTCGCCCTCGGCTGAGCTGAAGTTGATGCGTCCCGCCCCCTTGCACCCATCCTGTCCACAAGCCATTGTTGCCTCCAGGGCGGCAGCACCAAGAGGTGCTCGCTGCCGCCGTCGGTGGGGCTGCGGGCCCACTGGTAGGTAGGGAGCAGCGCGGGTGTTGCCTCGTGGGTCAAGGATACAGATTCCCCCGAACACGATGCATGATGGTTATACAAGGGGAGTAAGCAAAGGCTTGGCAAACAGCACTTGAGCAATAAGTAACTGGCAGTGGTACAACGTGGAAAAAGAAAGGAACAAAAACTAACTG
>RSEE01000213.1:0-17800 GCA_003971905.1 Moniliella sp. 'wahieum'
CCTAACCCTAACCCTAACCCTAAAACCCCGCGAACTAAACACCCCACTGCAATCGAAGATTCTGCCATTGCACCCCACCAAGTGTCGGTACGCTACGTAGCCGTACGTCGTGCTGGCCCACGATCAGTACTCAGTCCCGTGTATAGCAACTATGATGATGCGAAGCGAGGGGGAGATGCAAGATGCACTCTTCCTCGATAGGTTCTAATTCTAAAACGGACCGAACCCATTAACCCCGTGACGAACCCGCAAGCTACAGAGCTACAGACAGACCGACAGTGCCGTGCCGTTCGTTCCCAGCCGGGGTGGGCGAGCGAGAAGAGGGCAGAGACATAAGCAAAAAGTGCATTTGCATGGGATTGAAGAAAGGAAAGGAAAGGGAACAGAACGGAAAAGAGAGGAAAAGAAAAGAAAGAAAAGGAAAGGAAAGCAAGGAGGAAGGAAAGGAAAGGAAAGGAAACCAGATCGATATGGGGACGGAGATGGGAGATGGGGATGGAGATGGGGATCAGGATCGGGGTTAGGGGGGGTTGGTGGGTCAGCATAGTAGGGAGGGGACGGATGGTTACGCGTCGGTGGACGGGGTGGGCTTGGCGTCAGGCACGGCCGTGATGGCGGTAGCGTGAGCAGGCGGATCATGAGCAGCTTGTGCCAAACGGAAGAGATGATCAAACTCGCCACTCCGCTGAGCCAAATCATAAAACGACGAAGTAGGATCTTGCAACAGATCATACGGTGACGCGTACTCGAGAACCTTGCCCTTATCCAGTACGAGCACCTTGGAGTAATCCGCAATGGTACGAAGCCGGTGCGCGACAGTCAAGAGTGTTGCGCCACCTAACTCGGTACGTATCGTCTCTTGCAACTGCGCATCCGTCTCAGCGTCCAAACTTGCTGTGCTCTCGTCCAGAATAAGAATACGCGAGTCACGTAACTTGAGCAAGCCTCGTGTCAAAGCAAGTAGTTGCCGTTGGCCCTGCGAAAAGTTCGTCCCCCTGCTGCACTGCCATGTCCAAACTCCGAATCGTCACTACACCCCCAGCTTCGCTGTCGTCCGCCCCATCTTGGTCGGTTGTGGCAGTGTGAGCCTCGGTCTCAGGTTCGGCCTGGGCGGCCGCGGCAACCGACGCTGGTGACGACGTGGCAGCGACCACTTCGGCGTGGCTGACGAGGCGACAACGTTCCAGTGCGTTCCAGAGCTCGAGATCGTCGTACTCGTTAAAGGGATCCAAATTGGACCGAACAGTGCCTTGGAAGATATCGGCTTGTTGCGGGATGATGGTGAGACGTTTGCGCAGCGTAGCCAAGGGCACTTGCGCAATGTCCACCCCGTCAATTAGGATCCGACCTTGTTCCGCTTCGAGGAACGGAAGAGAGTGAGCAGGAGGGACGATTTGCCCGACCCTGTGCGCCCGCAAATGCCCACTTTCTCCCCGGCCTTGATGGTGAGACTAACGTCCGACAAGACGGGTGGGAACTCGGGGCTGTACCGCGCACCCAGGTGGTCAATCACAATGTCGCCTTTATCGCTAGGCCAGTAAGCCGGTGGCTCGGTGCCCTGCAACCGCTCCGAAGGTAGGTCGAGGTACTCGTCGATCCGCTCCAGCGACGATAAGTTGATCTCGCACATTGAGTACACACGTACGACCACAGCACGCAGTTGACCAGCATGATAGCGTAGGAGAGGATGAACCCGGCCAGGGCAGCGTCCATGTCGTCAGCGAGAATGAGGTAGATGGAGAGGACGAGCGTGATGAAGGCGGCCAAAGCGTCGACGCGTAATTGTAACCACCGATTGGCGAGCCAAAGTGCGTAAAACGGTCGATTGGCACGGTCAATAAGTCGAATGCAGTGGCGTGTGAACCGGCCTGCATCGCCATACGCTCGAATCAACACGTTGCCCGATAAGATTTCGCCAATGAGCGTGTAGATGGGCGACCGTTGGACCGATTCCAGTCGCTTAAGGTCGCGCGAACTGGTCAGGTACAGTGCGCCAATCCACCCGTACCCCAGGAAGACAAAGATTGTCAGTCCGGCAAACGACGGAACGCCCCAAGCGACAATGGCCAGGATGGCCATTGTCTGGATCACCATGTCGGCCAAAAACATCAAGTCGGCCGCACAGTCTTGGTCCACACCTTCCAAATCTTTGCTCATCCGGTTCATAATCCGTCCCACGGGCGTACGGTCAAAGAAACCTGGTTGTCGCATCCAAAATGGCCTGCAACAGACGCCGGTAAATCCGCCCAGACGCCACCACCGACCCAGACAGCGCGACCAACTGCTTCACTCCGTCCAGCACAATGTACAGCAACGATAGCCCCGCGTACACCACCAGGTACCGCGTCGACTCGTCCATCCGGCTCCAGCCCCAGGAAGAAGACGTTGCCATGGCCGTCGTCATATTGGTCGTCATCGTCGTCGCCATGTTGGTCGCCATGTTGGTCGGTGTCAGGGCCACCGCTGGCGCAGGGTAGACGCCCGAGGTGGAAGCCCCAGCAACGGGGGTCCAAGGCGCAACGAAAAAGTTCATTATTGGGTTGACAGATGTTGCCGATGCGGATGCGGATGCGAGGGACGAAGCGGGAGTCTGTTGAGCCAAGTCGTCGCGCGACGCCCACTTCTTCAACCAGGCCGTAGCGGCAATGTTAGCGCCCTGAGCAGCAAAGTAAAGGACAAACACAGTTCCCCACAAGAGGGCTACCAGTGTCGGGTGACTACCAAAGTTGGCAAAGTAAAGCCAGTACGACCGCATCGACACGGCACCTTTGGCAATCGTTTCGTCCTGTTGAAACTGGGCTTTCTATCCAACTTTTTCTTGAGTTCCGCTGCTTCTTGTCGACGCTGCCCTTCGTCCAGCTCTTCAATCGTCGGTGGGAACTGGTTCAGGTGCTGCACATCTTCCTTGACCAGCTGCTGGATCTCCGAGCGGAACAGACCCGAGGCCAATACTTCGTCGGGCGTGCCTTGCGTCACCACCTTACCCGCTTCCAGGGCCACGACGAGCGCTGCGCCCGGGAGCGTGAGCGCGACAGCGTGCGTGACCATGACGATCGTACGGCCTTGCACGAGCGGACCACGCAGGTAGTGGCGGTATAAATGTATTCGCTGGTGGATGCGTCGAGGGCAGACAAGGCATCGTCAATCAACAGTACCCGTGCAGTCGAGTACAAGCACCTAGCCAAAGCGATCCGAGCCTTTTGTCCACCCGATAACGCTGTACCCTTCTCGCCCACCTCTGTCTCGTCGTGGTACTCTAAAATCTTCAGGTCCGTCTCCAATGCGCACGCACGCAGCACGGCCTTGTACCGCGCCGCATCGTACGGCAGCCCAAACAAAATGTTCTCCTTAACGGACGTGCCGAGCAACCAGGGCGTCTGCGTCGCATACGCCACCGTATCCGATAACCCATCCGCTTCGATCGGGACCAAGGCTCGCGCAATCGGCGCAGGCAAGTACGTTTGGCCCGCTAGCCGACGCGTTTCGCCCAACAAGGATAAGAGTAACGACGATTTCCCCGAACCCACAGGACCAACCACAATCGACAGCCGGGCGGGAAACTGATCGTCAAATCCTTTAGCTGGAACACACTCGAATCCGAAGCAGCCGCAGCGTCCGTCGAGTAGGTAAAGCTCGCGTTGCGGAAGCCGACATAGGGACGCTCGGCACCAGCACGGCCGGGCAGGGCCAAGCGGTCGCTCAGGGACGTGGTGGGATCCAGGGCGTCCAAGTCCGTGTCCGAGTCATTTCATTGTCCTCGCCATCAGGGAAGAGGAGCTGGTCGTACTTGGTCGTCTCTTCTTCGCCCAGGTACTCGTTAATACGCCGCACCGACACCAGCGCGCCCAACACTGACGGCAGTTGGTTCGGAATGGTTTCCAGGCCATCTTTGAGCAACTGTGAGGCAAGAGAAAAAAGCAAAACAAAAAGTAGAGCGTTCGGAAGGGTTAGTGGGCTGCTTCGTTTGTTCTCTTCGTCTTTCGTTTCTCGTTTCTCGTTTCGCGTCGCGCTGCCGTCCCCCATCCCACCTCCTCCCTCCCCATGCCTCGTCTCCCCACGGACCGGAGATCCAAGGACCAGAGAGGAGAACAGAAGGGGAAAGGTGGGGCACCCAACGCGAAACCAGAGAAACGAAAGACAAAACAAGAGAAAAGAAAAGAAAAAGAAAGAGGGACCGACCCAACCGGATCAGATCCGACCAGAGGAAGAGTACGTACAGCAAAGTAAGCCAACGAGGCAAACGCGACTTCGGCCGACAAGGGTTGACCAAAGACTTGGGTGTGAACGGCAAATACAATGACGGTAGTTAGGACGGGTGTGGCGCGGAAACTGACCAGCTGCAGCATCATCAGTACCACTCTCCGACGCAGTACTTGCAGTTCCACTTTCCGGATTTGGTTGAGCCGTTGCGAGAAGGAGGATTCCCATGCGAAAACTGTACAGTGGGCGGGGGGGAAGGTGCGGGTAGAGTGGCATGGGTAAGGTTAGTAGGTATGGTACGGTAGATGGAAAGAAAAAAAAAGGAGAGCTAAGAGGAGGGGGTTAGGAATAAGACTTGGACGTACACTTAACCGTCTTCATAGCCGCCAAGACTTCAGTAGTCAAGTCAAGACGTTGATCCGTGACAGCCAACAAATCCTTCTGAGCATCCAAGAACCAGGCCGACAAGTAAAATTCGAGTGGCATCATGACCACGACCGTCATCAGTCCGACGAGCGCCGACCAACCAATCAGCCGAATCAAAAAGTACAGCGAAAGTACCACCTCCGTCGGAGCCTGCGGGAAAATGAAGTGCAAGTACGCACATACTTCCGATACTTTGAATACGTCCACACTGATTAGGTTGACTACTTGGCCGTCGGTCGCACGTCCAGTGGAGGTCTCGTCGGTCTCAGCACCAGTGGGAGTGGTACCGTCGGTAGGCGGGGATCGGCTTGCTCCCCCTCCCCTCAGTGGGCGTCGCATCGTCCGTAGAAGTCGTAGCGGGGGTGGAGCGGCGCCGCCGAGGGCAGAACGGCGCAGCGCCTTGGTCATAATTTCCGTGATGAGGATAGCGCGAATTTGGCAGCAAATTTTACGGCCTGTCATGAGCGCTTGGGAGGCCAAGATGGAGAATGTCAAGGAGCCTACAAACATCAGAGCCGCATAGAGCAGACCCATGTGCACGTACACTTCCCCGTCCTTATCAGGTGAGTAGGTGGGATCGTGGGTCTTGCGGTACCGAAGCTTGATAAAGGCGAGAATGTACTGTGTCCCCAAAGGCGCTGCGATCGACGCGAGACCTTGTACGAACGACGTGATGAGTTGGTAGCTCAGCTCGGGCCAAAAGTGTACCAGGAGACGCATGGGCAGGCTCCGTCGCACTTCTGCCCACGTCCACGCCGATTTAGACGGCGACGGGGAAGAAGACGAAGAAGAAGAAGAAGTATTCTTGGCCGAAGAAGAAGGAGGAAGAAGATGTGGCAAACGACGAAGAACCAGAAGAAGAACGGAAGTAACTCACCACGGCCGCCGCACCATCTTCAGGCGTCATATCGGGCACCGCTTCAATCGTGTATGCTCACGGAAATGGGCAGTCAACTCGGGCGTCATAAAGCTAAACAGCAAACGCGAGTACAACGATGCAGTCAGTTCAGGCGAGATGGGCGTGGTCCGTGCACCGGACGCAGTAGCAGTAGCAACAGCAGAAGCATCTTGCGCGCCGGCACTCTGCCCAGGTACGACCGACTGTTCTAGCAACTGACTCGCACGCAAGATAGCCGTACGCGTGGCTTCGGCGTCCTCTCAGCCGCCGCATCGTCTTCCTGCTCCAGGTCCAGGTCCAAGTCCAGGTCGACGTTGCGCCGCACGGGGGCGAGCGAACCACGGCGACGCGGAGTCGGCACAGCCGTACCGGGCAAGCCGTGTTTGCGCTCGGCGCGCATGGTGTGGTAAATGGCGCGCACGTGGTGCGGCAGCGGACTGCGGAAGGGGAAGAAGAGTGCTGGGATGGCGAGCAGGACAGCAACGGCGAGCTGGACACTGGTCAGGACAACAAATGACTTGTGCTCGCCGTCAGGGTCGTCGTCGCTGGGCGGAGCAAGGAGGAGGGAACGCAGGTTGATGATGGTGACGACAAGGTAGATCGCTTGGAGGGTACACTTGTGCGCATACAGGCGCGCCGGGGTAGTGAGGGACCAGTAGGAGAGGAGGGCAAAGTAGGCCCAGGCCCAGGCCCAGACCAGCTCCCATGTGACAGACGTGCGGGCCGGGACGAGGGCCCAGGCGGCAGTGTGCAGGCCGACGAGCGTCACGGCACCGACAATGTCGAGGACAGAGCGGAGGAGGTGGAGCGGCGCAGGCGCGCGCGCTCAGCGCGGCAGGCACAGGGTCCTCGGGCGTGGAGTGGACTTCGTTGAGGATGACGGCGTTTTCCGTGTGGAAGACGAGGCGGGCGGCGCGCGAGGGGCCGGCGGGCGCGGGGGCGCGGCGGGCGCGGCGGACGTCGGGGCGGTGGGGGCGGTGGGAGAGGTGAGGCCAGGCACGTGGAGGGTGGAGGCGGCCGGGTCGAGCTGGGCGAGCTGGCGCTCGCGGGCAGCGCTGGCGGGCGGAGCGGAGGGAGGCGGCGAGGGTGATCAGGAGCGAGACGCCGACGAGGGCGAGCGGGAGCGCCGTGTCGAGCACGCTGGGGGTGGGGATGGGGGGTTAGTAGAGGAGGGGACGCAGACGGAGGGCGGAGGAGGCGTACCGCTGGCGGAAGCAGGGCCCAAAGTCGGTGCCCTGCCACACAGGGCCACAGTGCAGCACACCCATGGTGGAGGAGTGTGGGGGCGGCGTGTGTGTGTGCGGGGACCACGGATCCAGAGAAGAACCCCGCCAGGTGGTGGTGGTGGGGGGGAGGGGGAGGGGGAGGGGGAGGTACTGGTGGAGGTGGTGGAGGTGGTGGTGCTGGTGGGGGAACGTCGCGAGAAGAAGAAAAAGCAGATGGCATCCAAGCATGGTTTGTTTGGTTTTGCTGTTTGCACTTGGTTTAAACACACCCGCCGTTCGCTCGGCGGCCCCACACAGGCGCGGTGCCGGGGCGTGCACGGCTCGGGCTGGCACGCGGGGGAGTGGGTGACGCAGCAGCGCTAACCATGTGCCCCGCACGCGGCCAGTGTGCGCCGTGACTCCCCTCGGCTGCCCACCGCTGACGCTGATTCGATAAGCACGCGTGCTTACGTCAGTACTCCGTGGGTGGCCACGCGTATGGGTAGCGTGTGCGTGGGAGTGTGCCTAGCTTGCCTTGCGGTCGAGTCACACCCAGTCACGCCCTCCGCCCGACCGCACATTCCTCTGCCGTCTCTCTCTCGGTTGCACATCGTCCATCTGTCCAGGGTGTAACGTTTACCGTGTAGGAGTCTACCCTTTCAGCCGGGGCTACTTACAACAAGAAGCAGTAGGGTTCTTTTCATCATCGCCCACCCACATCAAGTTGTACTCGAGCAACCAAGAAGACAGAGCGCCTCGTTCCCCCACCACGCCATTTTGCTCCACACGCGGAGATGAGACCGATCGCCCGAAGCTGAAGGAGGAGGTGCTGCTGGAGGATGTGGTTCTAAGCAGAGGTACGGACGGCGATACTATAAGAAAGGCATAGCGCCTTATATCCATAGCCGAGGGTACAGGTACTACGAGGGAGCAGAGCGAGTGTCCAGGCAGATAGAGCGTGTTGGGGTGATGCATGATGCATGATGCCTACCACGCATAGTGTATGGCGCATCCTCTGGGATCGATTCTGGCTTTCGGATCTCTCTCCGTCGGTTGAATTGTCATTACCTCAGCTTCCCATTTCTACATCCTGGTCTTTTCAGCCACACTCAACGACTGCCGCTCTCTCTCGAGCCCCATCTCAGCTCCAATTGAACCCCGTCCAGGCATACGTCTCCCCGTCCCGCTCCCAGCCCAGCCAGGGGGGACAGTTTGGCGCCAGGGCAGACTGAGGCCTCAATCCGACGCCTTATCTTGCCGATGAGGGTACGGGGAGCAGAGGGAGCGACTGGGTGGATAAGATAGGTGATGCCTCTATCACGCAGGATGGTAGTTTGGGGTCATCGCCCTAGCAACCCCACCACACGACCGGGTGCGGACGAGGCGATGAACAACGGGTACCGCCCAAAAAGATGTTAATCTCGCGGTCCGAGAAGAGTGTGCTTTTCAACACTCAGTACCTCAGTCAGTACACATTCCTGGACCACCTTCTTTTCTCTTCTCTCGCGCTTCCCTTTTCGTGTATGTGGTCGATCTGTTTCTCCGTCCCCGGAACAATCCTGTGTAGAAAGACCGTAATCAGTGAACATACTGTGGGAGCACATATCCACCACCGCTATTTCTGACTAACACTGCGCTGCAGCTGATCACCTCCTACAGGATGCACCATCAGTGCGCCCAAGTCGCATTGTCCAACCAAGACTGAGGAACACTACGATCCTTTACCCCACCTTCCATTCTCGTTCCTTCCTGTCTTTCCTGTCCAACTCCAGCCACAATTGATTGAGTAACGCAGGCAACCTCTCTCCACTTAGCTGTCTCCTCTCTGTCCTCTCCTCTTCTTCATCCAACCTCTCGTCCTCCAACTTTCCATCCGCCCAGTTGGGAGAGCTTTTCTTAAGCCGCGTCGGTTCCCCGTACCACAGCATATCGCTTGGGTTCCTTTGCAGCCATGTCGACAACCGCCCCTGCCTAGCCTCAGATCAGGCAGTGTTCATTGTCCTCCACTTGCTCTATATACCCGTCCCTAAGCCCGGCCGGAGGCTTCAGACACGTTACTACGGCCCAAGCCGGTGCATAATACGCATTCTTTTTGCCATACGTGCAGCCGCCTTGGCTTCACGCCCGAAGGCTTCTCCTCGTCCGTAGCTCCGCTCAGAGCCACCAAGTAGCCCAAGCCCGAAACTGCCATGTGTCGTCCATCGCCTATGGGATTGTACCCCACAAACCTGCCCCCCCCCTCCCCCCCCCCTGGCGGGGTCCGCCTGTTACACGGTCGTCGTAATTCAAGTTGCATGGATCGAGCCCACCGCATCCTCGGTACCATCGATCATCCTTCCTATCCCCTCCCTTTCTCCACCGATCCACTTTTCCTCCCTCACCTCGTTTTGTCCCACAGACCCCAATTGCACTCCACGTCACCTTCTTGCTCTGGCACCGCTCCGCCTTGTGCCACGGTCACTCTTTGCACCACCGCACCCCTTTGAGCGCCAGTAATGAAGTCCCCATAGGATAGCAGGAATGAAATAACACACCCACATCCACCCTATCAAGCTTACACTCTAGATCATTGGAGGATCCGAACGGAGCTAGGGGCAGGGCAGAGACGCGTCGGGTGGTCATTCGTGTCTTAGTTGCGAAGATAAAAGCATTGTAGGGAGTCGGCAGTCTTGTGGCCAGGGTGACGGCAGTGGCGGCCCAAGTGACGCTGCGCGTGGATTGAAGGGACACCGTGTGCGAGTGTGGTCGTTGGCGTGGCAATGGGGGCACCGCCAGCGAGTACGGGTAGGGGGCATTATAAGGTAGTTTAGTATAGTATTAGGGACGCGTCGAGACGCGACTCTGAGATATGCCCGATCGTTGGCGTAGTCTGCGCCACCCGCCCGTCCGTCACGTGCAGGTCGGCGGGTGCGAGCCCCTCTCGCGGACCCAGCAGTATCGCCAGTCCAGCTCACACCCTCACCGTCAACAACAAGCTAGGTCGTCAGGCAGCCAAAATGGATGAGCTGTA
This sequence comes from Moniliella sp. 'wahieum', assembly GCA_003971905.1. Taxonomy (NCBI): domain Eukaryota; kingdom Fungi; phylum Basidiomycota; class Moniliellomycetes; order Moniliellales; family Moniliellaceae; genus Moniliella; species Moniliella sp. 'wahieum'. The sequence goes on from RSEE01000213.1 coordinate 9,740, forward strand.
CGTGGACGAGCCCCCCCCGCCAATCTGGCCTCGCCCCCCACCCGCATTCGGACGATCTCTTAAATAGCGGCATGTCACGGTGTGCAACAGGCGCGCAGGCAAATGATCCAGAAAAGATGTCGATCAAGATACCATAAGCGACGCACAAGGTCGCGCCAGTGCCACTGGGTAAGAATTGTCGAACTCTTTAGCATGTCGGCCAGACAGCACGTTTTGCTGATGGTGGTCAAGAGTCTACCGCTCTCGGTGCCTCCCCCACTAGATCCACCTTCAAGAGGGCCATAGCCAACATCATCCAGAGGCGGACAACGCTCAGCACAAGCTATTTGAATGATGAGGTGCGTTGAGCCAAACCGCTAAACCATCTACTAACAAATAACACATCGTTCAGATCCTGGAGAGCCTGCACCGCATCCGCGCAGGCTAAACAATCCAGGGTAACGCTCAGCAAAAGCTATTTGAATGAGGTGCGTTAACCCAAACCCCTAAACCATCTAGATACTAACCAACAACACATCGTCCAGTTGCCAGAGAGCATGCACCGTATTGATCGAGGCAAAAGGGAAGGCGCGCAATTGCAGCCTTTCAGGCTGATTTCGTGCGTCATAAGTTTCCAGTCTACTTTCGCATCCTCTCTCACCACTGAAGAGTTCACTGTCGCCAAGGAGCAGCGCATCCGAATCCTGGTACGTACTGGCCCCGCCTTTTCACCCGTTGCTCTCCTCGCAATATATGGCCACAATAACTTATCTCACCCGTTCTCATCAAAAGTGCTCCTGTTGCTATGTACCGAACGACATTGACTTCCGGATGGAAATGGGACGTGTCTTATAACATCACAACTTCCCTGACCCATCTGCCCTGTGCACAGTCTTGCTCAACCGGAGTCTGAACACTTGCAAGCGCTGCAATGACATTTTCAGTGCCATCACTGTCTCTTTGTCCGATCATAACTACGTCCCCACCCAGTTGTCGTCCAGCAGGTCATCTGACTTTTTTCCCTCATCGTCCCGTCAGCTATCTAGAGCTGGACGAGTGCACGGGAGAATTTCGTGGCCATTGCAGACACGCATCTTCCGCAAGGTTACCCTGACAATTGTACCGCCTGGCGTGCGACCCGTGTACAATTCACCCACCACCGTCATATCGCAGTAACCGGGCATAAATAACAGACGAGGAGGATGCACGGCACATTGAAGGCACTGCAGTCAACCTCTTTGGCCCAGAGGGCACAGATGGCGAGGATGACGACCGCACGGGTTAGGGTCTAAAGATTTGGCGGCTATACATTCCAAAGACCACTCAATGGCAAGCCCCCAAGTCTATATGACCCATCGCAATGCAAAAAAGTACCCTCGAAGACGATTGCACAGCATTCGATGGTGCTAGATTGAGTAGTAGTATAAAATGTAATACCAATAGTAATCCAGGGAGAGCGAGCATAGGAGGATCAGATTCGTCAGGTACGTCGCCCGTGGACACGTCAATGACGTTTCTGACGTTCAAGGGGATGACGTCGAGGACATAACTGACCTGCAGGGGGATGACATCGAGGACATATCTGACGTTCAGGGTGGTGACATCGACGACGTCACTGACCTGCAACACGCTGACAGAATTGCCTCACCCGGGGCAAACTACTCCTCTGACATTTTTGAAGGTATTTATACCTTAAACATAAATGATGTCTTTTGGTGATCCGCTGTGCACTAGTCGCATGGTACCATCAGATGTCACAGTCGGAGTTAAAACGCGAGGGAGATCAGAGTCGGGACTAGGCCAAGGGATGGAGCAACCGTTCGTGATGATTGTAAGACACAACAGCAGAGCAAATGGTGCGAAGCAGAAGAAACGAGGGAAGGAACGAGACGCTCAGCACGAGAAAATGGACAATGGAAGCGACATCCGCCAAGCTATGACAGCAGAGTAGCACAGCACGCAATTCTTCCGCACAACAATATGCACCTCAGAAGGAAGATGGAACAACAGAGAGGTGGCCACACAGTATCTCCCAGCTGATCAACTCATAGGGGGGATCACTAATTCACAGGAAGGGGGAAGAAGATAAGAGAAGTGATGCTGCAGTGCCACTGGTCGCATGTCAAAGTGTAACACGCAACTAATCCACACAATACAAAGTGTGGTGAGTTCGCCGAGCAATAGCTTCACAATGTCGTTATTTCAGGTTACTGCCTTTTAGAGCCTCATGCACGTGTTTGAAAAACAAGAAGACACCCAATCCAAAACATAAGAAAGTACGGATTGGCGGTGGAATAGAGCAGAAGGCGGTTGCTAGATCTAGCCACCATGTGGTGCATTATATGTTCATGACAGTTCGGGCTGCTCATCATTTCGTGGAATCTCGTGAGCATATGAGAAAATGGTGGCTTAAGGCCTCTTTCATTTACTTCACGTCACGACTCGCAACTCCTCGCGCAGTAGACAAGTGGTTTAGATAAGTTGTGTTTACCCTCTCGTCCACAATCGCGAGAACCCTCAGCATTTGATGGACTTTGGTATGATTAAATGTTCAGTTAATGCGCGACGCAAGATCAAGACACGTCGTAGCATCCGCTTCTGTACTCAATTTCCTGAAGGGTTAATAACGATTGAATCGATTAAATCGATCGAGTCTGATCGATCTTTCATGTTGTCTTGCCTACTTTTTCAGCGCTACATCGCGATTGTAGTAGTTTTATAACAGGCTCCAAATTGGGCGTTGCTTTTCCCTCTGTCCTAGGGCCCTTCATTTGGATGTGGTCCACAATCTCATCCCAATCCAAAAATTCATTGCATTTGCATGATTCTGAGGCAGATGGAGATGCACGACTTGGGTCATTCGGATGAATTAAGGGTCTGTTTCAAACCCTCAGTGAAGTCATGTTACGAGTGATTGCACGAATATCGATCGAAACAGACCGTCTGACATGGGAAAAATATCTCATAGTGTCTGATTATATCGTTGTTAGTACTTTCTGCACAAAAAGCATTACTGGTGGCAGGATCAAGATACCGTGAACGTAGTAGAAATACAATCAGTCTTGATGGCACCTGGCCAAAAAGATAGAACGGTTTCGAGAGGGGGGAAAGCATCAATTTCGGCTCAATGACAGCCATGGGGACACCTTTGGCATGGCTCTCCATGTCCGACTCTAATTAACAGATCGCCACAATCACCGCGTCTAGAGGGAGTCACCATCATGGCATAGCCCCCATTTGAAACCTCTGTCTGCTTATGGACTACCATCTTATATGGGGGAATAGATTGCAAAGATAGATCCTCAAACAGGGAAATTCCAGTTTTGCCACATATGCCCTATCTCCTGTAACAGCCTGAGCAACGTGGGATGTCGTACTAAAGCCTCAAAACTATAACAACAGCCACCAAATTATACATCTTGTATGAATCGCCTGCAGATACTTCTTTCATGGCCTGCCAGGGATTTCTGGGAAGGGTGAACCAGAGACATGTGGCTATGTGAAGCGTTTTCGCGCCATATACTTATGGATTGATTGAATCTCTATACCATGCAAAAATTACCAACCCTACCGCGGCCGTGCCAAGTGTACCACTTCTGCACCAACAGTTTAGGTCAGCATTTTCCAATGTTTGTGTACGTCTCAGCATGCTAGCGGTACTGGTCTTCGTCCTTAGAACGAAAGCTGTCCAACTATCGTGCAACTACGTCAGGATATCATCTCCAACACGTTTCTCGCAAGAAAAACTGACCGTTCCAAGCATCTGATATGCATGATACTCATTTAAGACTTTTGATATGGTCCCGAACGGTGTCGGTCGTCGCATAGTATCCTCACGCCAGGATGACCCATGGATATTGTTAACGCAAAAGTCGTTCATTCGTGTTCTTGACATTGGTTATTACAACCATAGAATCATGCGGCTTCTATTGGGGATTCAACCGCGTAACTGTTCCCGCTTGGACCACCTTCTTGTGCATGAATCACCTCGTTTGCACCCACTCTCCTTAAGGCATTGCCATCTGTATGCAGTTTCAGGTATGTGCTTGATTGTTTTTTATCATATGATCCACAGACCAAGTGTGACGACATTCCCACCGTCTTCAAAGTGTGTCATGTGCATCATCTTTCAGCAAAGTGTGATGGCCAGACACGGCCACAGCTGAAGGGAAAGAATTCTATCACTAACGTCGCCGATTGTTGCTTTCTGAAGACTGTGCACGCAGCCACATCAGTCTCTTCCAAATGGGAATGGGCTGGCTAGTTAGTGTAACAATTGTAAAGTGATGTGGAGTGGTTTGTTAATAACCGGTCTTCTCATAAAGGGTATTGTTGCCACCTCACCAACCGATGCCTTGCCTGAGTCGTAGGTGTAAAATCTAGACCTACTTTTACCGCTGGCAGGGCAGCAGGCCACGTACTCGCCCCCTGTCCGCTGCTTGTTCTTTCCTCTCTCCACCACCTTTCCTTCCCCCTTCCCTTCTTCTCGCTCACCTCGTTACTTGATTATAACACTTCAGTAGTTTCTTTGTCAGAACCACACATTTCGCATAATCTTAATCCTCTGCGTGTCGTCCTCATCATGATCAAAACGTTAGAATTAATACCTGGCTTCTTCCGCTTGGCCGCTAGCTCCACGCAGCTTAAACCCAGTCCCTTTTATGGTTCATCGGTGTTCCACATGAGTTGTGGTTTCGTCCGTCACCGTGCCTTCCGTACGCAAACCATGGCCACTTGGCCACCTGTTCCTGGGGTGGTGTGGTTGCGCGGATAGATGGAGGTTACACGATGGCATGCAGCCAGTTGCACTGGCTGTAGGGCTCTTTTTTTGTTCTCCCTTGCTGTGAATTGGAGCATAGCACTTGTGGGGACTTTACCTCTCCATTCCCAGTCAGCAACACGGTTGCCTCCACCGCTAATCCACCAAATACGGTCATCATAATCGGTAATCCTTACACTGGCCTTTCCTCCCACCGAGGGTTTCATCCCCTTCCTCCACAGCCGGCTCGTTAAGGATGTGGGTTTTCCGAGAGAGCGCACAACCTTGAGGATCGACTCGTACACAGCCTCGTGAAAATCCCGATGCGCACCGGCCACTTGCGATAACACTATACGCCTCCTTATTCTCTGCCAGTGCTACCAACATCGACTCTGGCTCATCAATCTCTGTGTTGGAGTATTTCGAAGTAAAAACTGAGCTACCAAAAGTCGATCGGGTGGAAGAAACACCAGGGTTGTCAGACTCACGCCGTGCTAGGGGGCCCTTGGCCACTAGACCGTATGGGCACTATGGCGTGATTTCTCCAGTTGGGAGATCCTGTGTCCACCTCTCGACTGTGCCCCCTTCCTGAGGTGAGGTACATATACCTCCTCTGCGTCCATAGATGATGCAATCCATCTGCGCCCTTTCCCCATCTCCGTCTCCTGACACAGGTGGGGCTCGATTCGCTCACAAGCGAGAGAGAAGAGGAGCGTCAATGCTCGAAGCCGCCTTGAGATCCGTAGCAATCGACCGAGCGGCTGCCGAGCCGCAATCATGGTCGTCAGCATAGGGTTGGATCCTGGTCCTCGGGGAGCAACGATGCATCTGCAACATAGAGAGCGTGAGTGCCGTACACCCTTGCTTGGGGGTCGCACACTGCCTCACTTGGATCCACGCCCATGCGACACGTGCCCATCTGGTGCGCTTCGACCAACTTGGCATTGTGTGGGAGGAAGCCTTCGGTCGCGACAAATGCTTTCCAAGCGACGAACGCGGGGTCTTGCAAATCCCCCATGAGGATAGGCGGATCGGGCCCGGGCATGCCGGCCGGACGGAAATTCAAGTTAGGAACCTTGGCTTGTGGGGAAGATTCTTCTATGGCGGTGTAGGTCGAGATTGGCAGCGTGAAACGACGGTACACGCGGCTGTCCAGTCCAGATGGATTGGGCTCCGACCGAGCGAAGGACATCGATGGCAATCAGTACACCTGCCAAGATCGAGTCTGCGTCGTACTGGCTCATGGACGTGTAGATGGCCGGGTGCCATTCTGATCTGGTACGACGTAACCAGGATCGCGATCGCGAGCAATGACGGCCAAGGTGATGGAATAAGGGTAGAGCAGAGCTTCTTGCTTAACGACGAACCGGCCTGGGTCAAAGTCAACATGTGCGTCATAGGGCTGGACGCGCAGACCTCGATGCGAGCACCAAACCCGTCAGGACCGCGACGCAGCGGGCCGTGTTGACGATGGTCATGATTCCTCCTCGAAGGGGTTGATAGGAAAGGAAAAGGTGGCGGCGGTAACGAGGGCGGCCGGGTGGAGGAAGAGGTGACGTCCGATATTGGGGTTGCGCGGCATACCGGGCGAACGAAGAAGCAAGCAAGGTGAGTGCAGTGCTCCTCCAGCGACGACCACTGCACGCGAAGCATGGATCCGTACCGTACCATGCCCACGGACAGTGGCGAGGCCTCCGGTCGCCCGGCGGGGATCACTGGTATCGTCAAGCAAATCTGCTCCACCTTGGCGTCCGTCAAGAACTGAGCACGGCCGTCTCGGCGGCCATGCGCAACCAGGAAACCACGCTGCCTTGCTTGTGTCCGTTGGGGCAGCCATGGAGACAAGATCCGCAGAGTGGGTGTGTCCGCCCGAGTTGGTCGGGATCACATCATACTCGTGTCCGGCTCGTTCGGAACCGAGGGCCAATAGACTGTTGGAAACATTGTGTTGAATCTTGTCCTTGGACACGCCCATCACGGTTGAGACATAGTCCGTATCTACTTTGAACTGGGGCGAGCGGAAGTACTTGAGCCCGTAGACACTCGCCCAACGTTCGCGAACAAAGGAAGGAGGGCGGAGCGAGGCGGACCAATTGATCGTGGCTCCCTGAGAATGAGAGAACAAAAGGGTCAACACGGGGCCCACTATAGTACGTGGCAAACTCTGGAGAAGAATGAAGAAGAAGAAAGAAGAGCGTACACCAAATGTGTTGCAGCCAGCAAGGTATGCCCTGGCTGGTGGCCAACGAAGCGCCGGATCGTACATGGAAGCAACGCAGTCTTGGGATCACCCAATTGGTCCAATGGTACGTAGCTACCTTTCTCCACAACCAGGACGGAGAAAACCCTCCTTGGTCAAGTTCGGCCACCACCCCAGCGCCTGCGCCCGACCCAACAATCAACACCTCCGTTTCATCGTGCCGCCTTCCACAGGGAGCTGGTCATTGAGGAAGCGGAAAGGGTGATGGGGAACGGCAGGCTCGGCGTCGGCGTCTGACGGTCCAATCGGTAGCTGGATCTGTAGGGAATCCGAGGGCGGCGGGTTGTACACCCGACACCACACAGTGCCCAAAAGTTGGTGTATCTGAGCGACGATTTGCAGGACATGTGGCTGGTCCGAGTGGAGCCACGCGGTCCAAATTTGCGTGCGAAGCGCTACCGGCAGCTCAGCAAATGGCACACGGGCAGCCCGCACGGTCTCTTTGAGTGTTGGCGAGGCCGCGAAAGCGAGAACAGTGTCGCGTCCACGGGGGGCGATCGTATCGAGGAACATCAGGAGCGGCTCGACATCGGATCGACGGTACTTGTTTGCCAGGGCCTGCTCGATAGCTTCCAGCACCAGAGGAGCGACCGCGGGGTCGGCAAAGCCTTGGCGGACAAGATGTTGGCAGCAGCGATTTGGGCTGGGTCGGCAGATGAGGGCAGCGCTTGCAGCACTCGCTCGGCCTCAGGACCATCAAGCGGGGGGATCAAAGCCTCGCCCAAAGCCAGGAGAACGGCTTTGCGTGTGTGTCGGTGAGGAACGATCCGGTGGACATTGGGGGGCGTGTTGGCGGTGCGGGGGAGGGGCGGGGTGAAAACTAGAAGTGGTTTACGCGAAAGAGAGTATATATAGATGGAGTAGACGGGCGGAACCCTTTATCGTGGCTTCTCGTCCGGTGAATCGTTAGCCACAAGGCTTGCGAGACTAGAAGCTCTGCTGTATCACGCCCATGAGGAGTATGCCAACTCGCACTGGCAAAAAAAGCGATGCGATGAGGCTTTCGGGAGTCTCAAAAGATGACTGCGGAGGGCAATAGAAGTGCCGGGAAGGGTCCTGGCGG
>RSEE01000214.1:0-14249 GCA_003971905.1 Moniliella sp. 'wahieum'
TAGACTGACTGTAGACTATGACTGTAGACTGGTGGACTGTGGACTCGCGCGCTGGTGGTGTACTCCTCTGGACGCATGGTGCAGCCAACAAGAATGCGCGCCATTCTCCAAGGTCATTCTCCAAGGCCATTCTCAAAGCCCATTCTTACGCTCGGTCGGGCGCGATGAGCGCTCAGAGAACAATCTCATCAATCATCCCCTAGTCGCTTGGCTGTGCTGCGCGGTTGAGACCGAGACAGAAGAGGGGGGGAAAACCCCACTAACTGCAACGGCGCGACTGTCGGATATACGGCGCCACAGTGGTATACAGTTGCAATGATCTTTCTCGACGCTCCCCGCCCATTGGGTCGAGAGCTGTCCATTAGCCCAATGGGAATGAGAATGAGCACTGTTGCGCCACATAAGCTCCTCTGCGCGACGTGCGTCCGCGACTACCCTCATGGCACCTTGGTACCTTGGTACCTTGGCACAGGGTACTTAGCTAGAGCACCAACTTTCTACCTAAGTACTACACCCACAGTCCAGTCCAGTCCAGTCCAGTCCCCCTAACCTAGACCGCACCCGCACCACCACGGACGACTCCACATCCCCCACCATCCTTCCGTTCCCTTGCCTTGCGTTCCGTTGGCCTGCCTTACCTTACGTCCCTACCCGTATGCACGCCCAGCTGCCCACTGCACGCTACCTCGACTGTTGGCTCTTTCGGTGCGTAGTAGTGTTCCCTTGCCTTGCCTTCCGTTGGCCTGCCTTACCTTACGTCCCTACCCGTATGCACGCCCAGCTGCCCACTGCACGCTACCCGACTGTTGGCTCTTTCGGTGGCGTAGTAGTGTCAGCGGGTTTGGCGTAGAGCGTGCGCCCGGCCCAGGCACACCAATCCGTTTGTGGCGCGTCGACGGAGAAAAGTCGTTGGGCATGAATTGTATTGCATTGCATTGCATTGAAGTGGAGTAGATTGATTTGGAGTGAATTGAAGTGGAGTGTCGTGGGTGGTACGCCATGCAGGTAAATCCCAATTGAATAAAATCGGCTGAAATGGCTGCACTTTTTACCTCAGCTGCCCCGTGACACGTTCCCAGCCACCCGCAGCCGAGTATCGGTGATATTATTTGCCCTCTCCAGCGTGGAACGGTGGACCGGGGGAACGGTGGACCGGGGGAACGGCGGCTAAGGTGGCGAAGGAGGAACGGTGGCTACGGTGGCGATGGTGGACTGGGGGAACGGTGGCTAAGGTGGCGCCAGCAGACCGGGCCGTAGGCCCGGTGGTCTCCTATTTATTTACTGCTTATCCGCGACGGGAACTCGTGGCCCGTGACGCCTTGAAGCCCGAGCGGAGGTTATCGCTGATGGCCTCGGTCGTGGACGCAGACAAGTCGTGGCCGATGCGGCGCTCGCCAAAGGCGACGGCCTTGTCGAGCATGTCCTGCTGGCCCGTCGTGCTTTTGGTTGGGGCGTGGCGGTGGCGGGGGCTTGGGAGGAGTTGGTGTTGGTGGGCTGCTGGTCAGAGGGGGTGTCAGTGCGTGTGGGCAGAATGGGAAGGAAGCACGTACGGCGTCCATGGTGGGTGCAAGCGCAGAAGCAAGGTGGGGGGGGGCAGGGTGTGTGGCGAGGGGAATGGTCTGGGGTTAAATAGGAAGGACTGCCTGAGGCAATGCTTCTGAACCTGAACGTGAACGTGAACCTGAGTCTGATGGTGAAGGGCGCGCGGGCGAGTGTGGAGCGGCTGTTGGGTGTTGGTTGGGCGGGGATGCGCGAGAGTGGTGGACTGGTGTGGTGCCTGGCTGCTGTGCGTGCGAGCAGCCGCACAAGGCAGTGCATGCATTACGTCACTGGCCACGTCACCCGTAGCACCCATCGCCTCCTATCTGTGATGGAGCGCACACTCCAGTTCGAACCGAATTGGAATTGGAATTGGAGTTGCAATTGCAATTGGAATTGCAATTGCATTTCGGTGGCAATGTGAAATGCAAAATGCGAATGCCAAATGTGAAATGTAAAATCGGAAGCGTTGGGCCGGGCGGAATGCGCACACACGCGCAGGCGGAAGCGGCGAGAAGATTCCACGCACGGTTTGTGGGATGGATCTTCTTCTTGCCACCACCTCCACCTCACTTGTTCCAATGAGTCTTCTCCGCTCGGCTGCTTCCCGCTGTGCTGCGCCGTCTGTGCGCGTGTGTGTGCCTGCTGCGCGTGGGCTCACCACCGCCGTGCCGCGTGTGGGCGTTTCCTCTTCGTCGCGGCGCGTTCGGCGCTGCGTTCGCGCGGTCCGCGTGCGCTGCGTGCCGCTGCTCCGCTGGCGTGCCGGCCTTTGGCCTGGTTGCGTCGCGCGCCTACGCCGACGCGGCTAGCTTCAAGCGCTCCAAGCCCCACATGAACATTGGTACCATTGGCCACGTTGACCATGGCAAGACGACGTTGACCGCCGCGATTACCAGGTGCTCCACGACCAGAGTGGCGAGGGCAAGTTTGTGGACTATGCGTCGATTGACAAGCGCCCGAAGAAAAAGCTCGTGGTATTAACCATTTCCTCGGCGCACGTTGAGTACGAGACGCCCAACCGGCACTAGCGCATGTCGACTGTCCCGGTCACGCCGATTACATTCGGAATATGATTACCGGTGCGGCCCAGATGGACGGTGCGATCATTGTGGTGTCGGCGACGGATGGCCAGATGCCCCAGACACGGGAACATTTGCTCCTGGCCAAGCAGGTGGGCATCAAGAAGCTCGTCGTGTTTATCACAAGGTGGACATGATTGATGATCCGGAGATGCTCGAGTTGGTCGAGATGGAGATGCGTGAGTTGCTCGATACGTACGGCTTTGATGGGGACAACACGCCGATCGTCTCGGGTTCCGCCTTGGCTGCGCTGGAGAACCGCGACCCGACCATTGGCAAGAAGCCATTCTCAAGCTGATGGATGCGGCCGATGCGTGGCTCGACATGCCGCCGCGCGACTTGGACAAGCCCTTCCTGATGCCGATCGAAGATGTTTTTCGATTGCGGGTCGTGGCACGGTGGTGACGGGCCGTGTGGAGCGGGCAAGATCACCAAGGGTTCCGAGGTGGAGATTATCGGTATGGGCAACGACAAGAAGACGGTCGTTACGGGGATTGAAATGTTCCACAAGAACCTCGACCATGGTGAGGCGGCGATAACATGGGTGCCTTGTTGCGCAGTATTAAGCGGGAAGATTTGCGTCGTGGTCAGGTGCTTTGTGCACCGGGATCCATCAAGCCAGCCAAGAAGTTCTCGGCGCAGATTTACATTTTGACCAAGGAAGAAGGTGGTCGCTACACGCCGTTTAGCAACCACTACCGTCCCCAGCTCTTTATCCGCACCGCCGACGACGGTCTCCCCTCACCCACCCGGAAGGCCCGAGAAGACAAGATGGTCATGCCCGGTGACAATGTCGAGCTCAACGGCGAACTGGTGCACGAGATGCGCTCGAAGTCGGTTCCCGCTTCACCCTCCGCGAGGGCGGTCGTACCGTCGGCACGGGTATCGTCACCACCATCACCACTAACTAAACTGCCGATGCCGTACTTGTTCACCCTCTCCCTCAGCCTCCCTGCCTCTCTGCCTTTTGCTCTGCCTCTGCCTCGTCCCTCGTCCCTCTGCTCCAGTGGCACGGGGGCCGAGTAGGTGGTGACCCGGCGTCGGGGGGGGGGGAAGGTTCAATCAAGCACGTAAGCACCTAAGCGTATGGATGTGTCTGCGTTCCATTACGTTGCATCTGTTGCCACATAGAGCTTGTAGTGGACCCATATCCATACCCATCGGGATTCCTCAGTGACTAGTGACGTGCTCAGTCCTCAGTACCTCGGTGGTGCAGGAAACAGGCGCTGGGAATGGGCAACGGTGAACGGTGAACGTTGGTTGAACGCTGAGTTGAACCCAACACGCACCTCACCTGAACGTTTTCAACGTTCAACGTTCAACCCACACACCGAGTCTTCAGACTCAGGAAGAGACCAAGCAGAACTAAAGAAGAACAAGAAGCAGAAGAAGCACACACGAAGAAGGAGAAGGAGAAAGAGGGGGCACTAGGACAGAGGAGAGAGGCATACTGGGCCGGTGCCCGATGAGTAATGCGTAATGCATAATGCTTAAGGATTCCAGATCAGCTCTTCGATCGCGCCCGCGTCGCGTCTCCACCTCTTTGACCTTCTCAATCTGAGCCTGCGACTAACCCTCAGACTTCAGATGTTGGTCAAAAATCTCCGACGTGAGCCTGAGACGCTTGCCAGCCACTATAGTCACGGCTTGACTGTTGAAGTTCAGCCAGTGGTGCGGTACGTTTGAATCCACCATGGCTGCTCGTATAGCTGCCTGCCTAGTATAGTACCTCTCGGTTCCTCTCCCTTGCTGCTTGCTTACAGTGGTACGCGGCACGAGGTACGGTGGTACAAAGATGAATGAATGAATGAATGAATGAACGGAGCCTATGGCAGCCACAGGCGCTCACTTACTGTTTCGTCCTCTTACTCTCCTCCCGTCCCCTCCCTTCCTCTCGGCTCGACTGGACTTGATCCGCCTCTCGCCTCGCACCCGCGTACCGCAACTACCACTGCACAGCGCACTGCACGCAGCGCACGCAGCCCCCAGCAGGGCAGACACGCGCGTCCGTCTTCTCGTTCCCGTCTGCAGCACACTCGGCGTGGAGGCGATAGCACCTAGACTATAGCCTAGCTAGACAGTCTAGCAGCCAAGTCTTCAGTTGCCTTGGTGACTGGTTGTAGCAAAAACAAGCTAGAGTGCAGGTTTTTGGCTTGCGCGCATTAATTGCGGTTTGGTGGACTGATCGCTGTCGCTACACCCTAGGCCAAGCAACATAGTAACGTACACGTAGGATGTAGGATGTAGAGTTTCACGGCCGTGCCGCACGCCTCGTCATCTTGGACAGCTGGTCGCATGGTCGTCCAGCGTCCTGCTGGACCGTCAGTTTGGATAGTCGGTCTGGGCAGTCGGTCTGGACAGTCAGTCTGGACGGCCCAGGGTGGTATGTGGGGGAACGGGACGCGGGACGCGGGTCAAACCCAAACGGAGCTGAACCAAGCAAGCCAGGGACCCAACCACACACCGACCATAGACCACCGAAACAGACCACCGACCACAGCTACTAGTCACTGGGGGGGAGCCACGACGGCCTGAATTAGTGGCTTCTCTCTGATGTCCAACCGTGGGTATAACTGGTAACCGGTAACCGTACCCGGCGAGGCAGGTGGTCTGATTAGCACGGATTGCGTTTCCCATTTCCCATTTCCCATTTCGCGGTTGGCGCGGTTGGTGGTTGGCGTTGCGCGTTGCGCGTGCCCTGATGCGGAGCGAGTGCCACCCGAAGAGTCAGGCCGAGGCCGCACGCGACGTGCGCGGCCTACTTCTCTAACTCTCTCACCTACCTCGCTGTGCCATGTGCATCGAGCGCTCAGTGCTCCGACGCCATGCCCACGACAGCCATACGACCACTGCAGGAAGGGACCAACCCGCAGAGTGCGGCCCACTGCCTGTAATGCATAATGCCTAATGGTCTGGTTACTAGCTCTACTAGTACTAGTACGCTGCTGCAGTGCGTGCATCCTAATTCGCCCCCCTTCGGCGCGTAGACCTCGAAGGGAAGGGTTACACGATCACTCGGCATCAGCCCGAGGATTGCTCTCACTCTCACTCTAGGTGATCCAGCAGCGCATCCAACTCCTCGTCCTGGTCCGTGTGCTTAGGCTCAGCGCGCGCGGCTAATCGGCGCGACGTTCGTCGTGCAGGCTGCACCGTCGACGCCGCACCAGACGCAGCCGTCGACGTACCAGACACCCAGACCTCGGCGCACGAGACGCAGCACCAGACGCAACACGGGACGTACGAGACGCACGAGGGGCGTAGCTCGCGTCGTGCTCATCCCCCTCAGCACTTTGACTTCATCGTCGGGCTCATCGGGCGGAGCTTTCCGTTTCCGTGTGCGCACAGACCGCCGGTGCCGGTGCCGGTGCGGGTGCGGGTGCAGGTGCACGTACGTGGATACGGGCATGACCTCGCTCGACAGGTGGCCGAACAGGTACCGGATCGCGTGTGGACCGCGTGGATCGTGTGGATCGCGTGGAACGTGGCTGCGCTGTTCCTGTTTGCCCCGATGGCATTGATTGCCCCGACGAAAATGATGCCAGCGCAGCCATTTCGGATAGGGAAGCGATCCCGCCCTCGGACGCGGCTGGTGCAGGTGCGTCAGCAGCTGCTCGTCCCCGGTCCACATCCACATCCATATCCACATCCGCGTCCACGTTCTGGTCGTCAACGTCCATTTCCATGTTCGTGTCCATGTTCATGTTGGCGTGTGGGCTCGTCGTTGTCACCTGTTCGGGGAGGTGCATGGGGCGGAGGCGGGGGCGGGTGTGGGTGGGAGGGACGTGGACGTATCGGGCGGCGTGGCGTGAGACACGTCCACGTCCTGTGCGTCTCTCCTGTTCCCCACGGTTGCTGCGTTTTGTTGCGGTTTCCACGGTTGCTGGGTTTGGCGCGTCATGGCTGTACTTGGACACGAGCGCTGCAGCCGGAAGGGTCGATGCGCCCGCGGCGGTAGTCGACGACGGTACCGATGCGTGCAAGGTAGCACCGCCACCACCACCACCATTGCCGGTCCGAGTGGCTTGTTCCGGTCGGGCACCGAGGAAGAACCCACCTCCTTCGTCCTCGTCCTCGCTTTCGTCTTCATCTTCGTCGTGGGTACCACTGTCCCTCTTCTTCTCTTCTTCTTCATTTTCTTGATTTCTCTTCTCTTGGCCTTCTGCGCGTGGATGCCCATTGCCATTGCGCGTGTTGCGTAGCTGGTGAGCGTGGTGATCGAGTGGATCGAGGGTACCTTCTTGATCTAATTTGTCAGGTTGATTGTGTTGATTGTTGTGTTTATCGTACTTGGCCCGGACGCGGGCGGAAATTTGCACGGCATTGATCAGCTTGCGCCACACTGCAGTACTTTTTCTTCCTTGCGTCGTTGGGCCTTGTCCTGTTCCAGCGCAGCTTGTACACGGCATTCCTGTTTTGTGTCCCCCCCAGGGTAAATTAAGTTAGGTCAGGTTAGGTTCGGTTCAGTTCAGTGAGAGTATGGTAGAGGGGAGGACAACGCCCAACGCAAAACGCAAAGGGCTACACCCAAAGGGCTACGAAAAAAAGAGAGTACGTACCTCCTCCACCGCGCGCGCGTTCGATGGGCACGACAATGCCTGAGATCTTGGGTGTGCCACGGAACTTGCGAAACTCGAATCCGGTCTGGACAACCAACAGCCAAGCGTTCGAGCCCATCCGCGGGGGGGGTTAGCCTCACAACACAACAACAACAACAACAACAACAAGGAAAGAAAGGGGGGTACGCACCACAGCCTCGGCATAGTGTACGCCCAAGCGCTGAGCGGCGCGCGCGGCACCCGGGAGGTCGACGTGCGCGCCGCCGGGCGGCAACATGGACGGGACAAACAAGTCGAGTCGGCCGTACTGGTTCTTGGTACGCGGCCGTCGACGACCGGCGGGGCATGGTGGACCTCGGTCTGTGCCAGGGCAAAAAGCGGTTCTTGTTGTTCGCGACCTTCGAGCTCGGCCGCGCGCTGCGCACGTTTATTCTCAATCGTATACGCACGCGTCTTGATGAACTTGAGTGGCACTTCGTCCTGCTTGATCGCCCTTCCCTGCTGCATCCACCCGCGCGCCGTCTTGAGCTGCACGACGTGTTTCCGCAGGTACACTGGGACCGTGCCCACTGTGCCGGCCTTGATGAGCGGGTGGATGATCTGGTCGCGCTTCAGGTGCCGCTCGAGGACGTAGAGCGGGTGATCTTTGAACGCCGCCACGCTCGTTGGCATCGGTTCCTTGGTCGCCATCGCAGCCAACTCTTCGTCCTCCACTGCGTCGCGATCCAACGCCTCGGGCCTGGAAATCGCACGCACCACTTTGTCCCACCACTCGTTCCCGCCCTCTGCCCCGCCCGACCCCACGCCCGAATCCACACCAGACCCGCAGGCGGCGCATCTTGGCCACACGCGACTGCAACGTACGCGTGTAGCGCGCAGTCACGTCGCGTGCATACCCATCTTCTTCGTACGCCACCACATACACACTTATATCCCGGTCGTGTACCTGCGGTTCCATACTTCGGTTTCCCTGGGCACAACAAAGCCACGGATCGGATCGACGGTCAACCAGCGCTGGAACGGTTTCGAGAACACTTCTGCCCACACCGTCGGTGGGTGGGCAAGGTTCACCGGCTCCAATTCCCCAGCGTCCTGCGCGTCTTCTCCGTCCTGCGCGTCGTCTCCGTTGGCGTCAGCGTCAGCTTCGGGACCCTAAGGGCAACAGCTTTCACATCCGCGGACGGTGTGGACGTAGTTTGATTTTGGGCTGGAGCGTACGCGGACGGTCAGCGCTTGCCACTCGGCCGAACGGTAGTCGTGCACCGCCTTGTCCTTCCCAGCATTGGCGGCCGTCGCGGTCGAGGTCGAGGTCGAGGTCGGCGCTTTGCCCTACCGCGGCTCTGCCCGTACCGCTCTCCTTGGTTTTGCCCTTCCCCACCACCTTGTCGGTCTTCTTGGGTGTGCCTTGATCCTGCGGACCGGAGCGGGGCCGTGCAGGCCGTGCAGAAGAAACGAAACGGAGGGGTCCGAATCGGGGGTCCAACGCGTGCCGACGCACGAGATGGACGATCGCGACGCATATGCGCATAGCCCTTTACTGGAGCTGCACCAGCAGACGACATACCAAACGTAGCGATGCGCGCAGTACTTCCGACCGATCCACCAGCCTTAGACGTGGCCACTTTAGCTGCCCCGACGCTCCACGGACCTACCTGGGGGGAGATGACCAGGCGCGCAGGGATCCCCAGCGAGCGACACAGCGCAACAAATAACGATGCCGAGGTTTCCCTTGACCCGCGCATGTCCACCGCATGCGTCAACAAGTCTTCCGCCGTGCGCGCGCGTTCAGGAGCCGGCGCAAGACGCAGGTACGCAGGTACCTTGGTCGTTGCCGAGCCGGGCGGAAGAGGCTGATCTCGATGGGTGCGCGTGGTCGGGGCGGAAGTGGAAGTGGACGCGGACGCGCACGTCCACGCCCACCTGGACGCCCACGCGACGCCGAGGACAAAGTCGAGGAAAGAGAAGAAAAGCGATCTTACTACTTCGTTCTTCCAGCGCTCGTTTCCACGCGCGCAACCGTGCAGCATGGCGCTTATGTCGCTCAACGCGTTCTGCCGCGCTCTCGTAGATCCAACCATCGACCCTGCGTCCCGGACGGTTCCACGTAGCCCCAGTGCCCGACCAAGTCACGATCGGCTGGCGCAGCGCAGCCCCCCGGTCTCCTGGGCATCGAGCACGAAGGAACGTTTCCACCACTCGGTCAAGCGCGCAAGGAACGCCTCGAACATACGCACACGTTCGCGCTGGTTAGGCTCTAACTTTGGTTTGATCTTCTTGAGCTGCTGTACCAAGTCGCGAGGAACCGACTCGGCCAACCAGCCCTGTACCACGTCGTCCTGTAACACCGCGTTGCGCTTGTGCGCCCACGCAAGTAACGCCAGCACGTGCAGTTTGTGTGCCGCAATCCGTTTCGCTCGGTCTCTGGGGCGTCACGAGCGATTCCTTTCGTCGCCGTTTTTCTTCTTCGGCACGCAGCTCCTCGGCCGTCTTGCCCCGACAAGGGAAGCGCAATGTTCATCCTCCCGCCAGCCTGGCCTTTACCGTCGTAGAACATGCGCGGGGCGGGGGACGTGCCGAGCGACCCCCCCCGAGCGGCGAGAAGGCGCTGTCCCTGCGCCCGCAGACACAGATACTGAGTCAGAGGCGTACAGCGCGG
This sequence comes from Moniliella sp. 'wahieum', assembly GCA_003971905.1. Lineage (NCBI taxonomy): Eukaryota > Fungi > Basidiomycota > Moniliellomycetes > Moniliellales > Moniliellaceae > Moniliella > Moniliella sp. 'wahieum'. Next base: position 9,831 of record RSEE01000214.1, read on the forward strand.
CATAGTCGTCGTGCGTGTGCTCGGGAGTGCAGGCCCGGGAGAGGCGCGCATCGTGCTCCTCGTCGACCGACTCGAAGGACTCGTCGGCCGATTGGACCGACTCGAAGGATTCCTCGGACGCTCCGTCGTCGGCTTCGGCCAGGGAGGAGGGCATGTTGCGCACACGGCGGGTGGTGGGTGGTGGTAGCGGTGTAGAGGTGATGGTGGTGATGCGGTGGTGGTGGCGACGGACAGATGGATGCTGGGGATGCTCGGCTTCCCAATCGGCGTTTGAGTTAAAGTGGCGGCCGAGCTGGGCCGCTGGGGTTGTGCTTAGGTCAGCCTCAGCCCAAGTGCGTGTCCAGTTTTCGACGCGCGACGCGACGCGGCTCAAAGACCAACCCGCCGCGACCACCACCAGTACTACCTCCACTTCCACCACCACCACCACTTCCACTTCCACCTCCACCTCCACCACCACTACCACCTCCACTACCACACACCACTTCCACTTCCACCCCCCCCCCCCCACCCCACCGCCATGTTTGGCGACACAGCAATGTGCTCGTGAACGAGTGCCGCTCCACGCAGGCCACGGGCAACCTGCGTGCGTACAAGTACGTTCTGTCGCCCCTCTGGTCCCTCCCATACCCCCCTACCCCCTACCCCCCGCTCACCTCTTCCTCCCCCTCTTTCCCAACAGCGACGAAGCATCCGCCTAGTGCTAGTAGAGACTCGCAGCTGCACGAAGCCGTGTGTGCACTCAAGAGCACACTACAAAGTTTCCGACTGCAATCGTGGAAGGGGATGCGCTTTCCGCCCTGGAGATCCAGTTGATCGTGCACCACCAAGCGGGGCAGAGGAACAAGCGTGCGCTCTTGGCCTACCACCAGTTCCGGCTCAACTGGCTCCACAAGGCCTTCTGGGGCACAGGCTGTTCTCTCCCCGCTCTTACTCGGTCGGGCGCAGCCTTGGTCCCGGCGGCCTGCACGGCGGGGGAAACGCCCCCCCGTTCCTGGCTCGGGACCTGAGGAGCTGGCGCAGGACCCGATCCCAATTCAGGTCTCGATGCCGAAGGCCGGTTGCGGGATAAGTTAGCCCCAGCCGAGTTGGACCATATCAAGGCGTATGCCGATTTGTTGGTTATGGACATCAAGATGGAGTATGTGCAGACTGGATGTGACAACGTCGTTGGTCCAAGCTGGTCCTGGAGCGCCCGGGTCCGTAGCGGCACTAGGTAAGATTGGTACGCTCGGGTCGCGCAGGGTGGTGGTCCAGCTGGTGGACTGTACGGTTCAGGTGGTCCAGCGGCCCCGGTCGACTGATGGTCTCGGTCATCTCTCGTGTGGACGCACGCGAAGTCATGACGGATGCAGGCGTCATTTCGTTGCGCAAGGCAGAACGTATGCGTGTTCGACCGCGGAGATCGAAGTCTCCTGGCTAAGGGGTGCTGCCCCTGGCTGAATAGCCACCCAGGCACAGAATGCAGAAGCATGAACCGCAGCGCATCTGCCTCTGCCTCTGCCTCTGCCTCTGCCTCTGCCTCTGCCTCTGCTCTGCCTCTGCCTCTGCCTCTGCCTCGCCTCTGCCTCTGCCTCTTCCTCTGCTTCTCTGTACTCTCATCCGCATCTGCATCGATACCCGTCTCTGTTGGTACAGGGGGCAATCCATTGTAGACATGCAAAGTGCTGTGGAGGGGGTGGGGTATGGGGCAGGGAAAGAAGGGAAAGGAGGGAAAGAAAGGAAGGGAAGAAAGGGAAAAGGGAAGAAGGGATGGAGGGGAGAACACGGCAGGAGAGGTAGGAGACAGCAGGGAAGATTACCAGTTTGTGCTCGTCAAAGAACTTTTCCATACGTTGTAGATCAAGCTAGCACGCCGAGGCCAGGTGGGTTAGTACGTTGCACACAGAAACAAGCACAGAGAAGAGAAGCAAAGGCAAGAGAAAGAGAAAAAGAAACATACAAGATGATGGCACTGCTGGGCGCACTACGAAGACAAGTGATGCCTGCGCCAGCATACAAGCCGCGAATCCCCTTGGTGCGATAAATCTTGCGGAAGGTCTGAGCAAAGCCCGAGGCCGGTTGGGGCGCAGCGCCCGGTCGGGACTTGGCCAGCTCCTGCTCCGTCTGGATCGTAGACTTGACACTATCCGCTGGGAAAGGATAAAGTTGTACGCCACCCCTGCCGACGCACCAGCGGCAATCAACTCGAGCGTCGATAGACCCGTCTTGGTCACCCTTTCAGACCCTGACCGAGCACGCTCGGGCGGCGCACGCACCAAGGTCGCCCAGAACAGCGGTGCGTACCCTTTGTTACGCCTGTGCGTCATCCAGCGCGTGACCGTCTCAAACGTCAAGAACCACGCCGACACACCGCCGGCTTCACGAAGAAACGTGCCTGTCTGACCGAGCCAGAGACCGCGGATGCCCTCGCTCCGCACGACAGCAGGGATCATCTGCAAAGGGCCTGGAACCTTCACGCCCGGCTGACTGGCCGCGGCAATCATCTGTACTTGCATCCGACACTTGATCAGCTCGACGGGCGTCAGCACAAACGACGCTGCCGTACCGGCCCCAGCGGCAGATAGAGCCAGCTGCGCCAGACGGTTCCCCCGTATCGAGCTGGAGGAAAGAGAACGCTGACTGCAAAGCATTGTACGTGAAGAATACCGTCGCATTCTCCACTGTCGCCCCGCCACAGGCATGCTCAGACCGCGGTACAGCCCGCGCACACCTTCGGACCGGATGGTCTGGCGGAAACAGTCGAGCGCACCGCGGTACTGCGGGCCATGCCCATGGCCAGTGGTTGCGCGGGCACAGCTTCGCTCGTTGGTCGCACCATGTCGGAGGACGGGCGGGCCGTCTTGGGTCTGGAGTCGCACCTTGACCAAATCAAAGGGGTGCTCGAACAGCTTGCTCACCATGCCAGCGACGCTTCCGGCGATGATGTCGCGCGATGCGCGGCCGAGGTGCGCATCGGAGGGGGGATGTCCATGGGGATGGGGATGGGCTGGTGGTGGTGGTGGTGGTGGAGGAGACGGAGATGGGGTGGCAGCCCAAGTGGTGGAAAAGCGGGCGGCAATTCTTCGCATCCCGCCGGCTGGCCGTCGGCCTTCAACATTCAATATTCAATCTTCATTCAATCTTCAGTCCGACCGAGAAACGCAGGGCGCTTGAACTTGCAATCCAGCCTTGGCAGTTGAAAGTTGACATGTGACACGTGCCCGTCGGCCCGACTCGGCTCAGGACGATTGGAGGGAAGGTACAGGGAAAAACGCCACGCTGTCAGGCGTGCACTGCTACGCACTAGCAGCCGGTGGGGCTGCTTCGGATGTACTGGCTGTCTGCCCCGACGGATCGTGTTGGATATGCGTTGCTAGGGATATCACATCGGCGCACAGACCAGCCTCGCGCCACAGCCCCCCAGGACGTGATATGTGGCGCCCCGCCCTCAATCACATTATTCACCGTCCAACACTCCCGCTCGTCGGGTCGCACAAAGCAACATTCCTTTTGGTCCCTGCGGCCAGCCGATGGCCACGGCCACCGAGACGGCGTAGACGTCGGATGCAACGCTGTGCCCGACACGCGAGGTGGCGGTGGGGCAGCAGGGGCAGCAGCAGCTTGCCACCGCCGACATTGTGCCTCCGCTCTTCGCTCCCCCCCTACCCGCCTGGATCTGGCCGGCTTGAATTGGCCGCGTGGAGGCTGGCGTGGATCGCGGACACGAGAAGACCCGCATGTGCATCTACCTCTCCCCCTCGCGCCTCCATCGGCCCCATCCCGACCGCCTTGACCTGCCGCGCGCACGACGGGCCCTTCCTCGTCCTCGTATTCGTCCTCAGAGGGATGCGCGACCCCGGGGTGCCCGTGTGATCTTGGGGACGCCGGACGTCCTGTGTTGAAACGACGAGTACGAGTATCGACGGCATCTGGTGCACATCCAATGGCTGGCAGTGCGGGGCATTCTTGCAGCCGAATATAGCTGAAGCAACAAGAGTTGGAGGAGCTAGTAGGGCTCTCCAGTCTCCAGTAGCCCGCGTAGTGCCAGTGCGTGTCGCCCCATCTCCGTCCGAGCAAGGGCTGGAACTGGCGGGGCGCACAGCCGGCACCGGAGCACCGCCGCAAAAACGCTACAGGCACCCGTACAGCGGCCCACACCGCCGCCGTGCGCCCCCAGGCGGCCCCCACCAGCCACTTGGCATGCCCAACGCGCGTTCGACGCGCACACCAGAATGGGGCGCATTTTTGGCACAGCCATAACAACCGCATATCCCGGTGGGCGAAGGGGTTATATACTTCCGCTCCGGTGCGCTTCCCAGCTGGCCCTTGAGCCTCTTTGCCCTCTCATCCGTCCTTTGCCCCCTCCTCAGTCCTTCGCACACATCTGCCCCCCATGCGCTTCTACCTTCTTGCCGCGGCTGCTCTGGCGTACGCACA